>CM035814.1:29446369-29571369 GCA_020458035.1 Magallana ariakensis | reverse complement strand
ATATAGATATCATTAATTTAATTTTCTGTACCAATAGTCGTATATCAAATATTATCATGGTTTGTGTAACTAAATTCGCACATATGCAACTACATGTATATTTTTATTTGCAATTTTAACATACCAAGTGATTGTATACTCAGTATATTTCCTTATAAAATACGTAGTGATGCATTTGTAATACAATGAATCGTAACTCATCATGGTTACAAAAATCGAAGAAATTTCAAAGTTTAAAAATAAATTAACTTCTTTCTGTTTCTGCTTTAAGCAGTCTTTGAACAAATTTCACGGGTTCATCATTAGTATACGAGTGTAACACATTAACAGTGTTTCCCTAATAATAATAAAACATACTTTTATTTATTTCAATTTCCGTGTGAAACAAGATTACCTATGGTAGTGTTGTTTACAAATAAATCTACACCACGTGCGTAGATCTGCCGTATCTTAGACTGGATAGCCTGCCCTTGATCCTAAACGCCTCCGCTAGGAAATTCAAGGACAGGTAAACAGTGGGAAAACTCACTGCAGCTTCGCGCACAGCAAATGCGCACACTTAAAATAAATCGGAAAGAAGATTGAGGCGGATCAAGGAAAGAAGGTTTAAGAAGAACTAAACATGAATTTGACAATAAATATCAAATTAACAAGAACAAATTAATTGACACCGTTGACAATACATTGTTTATGTGGGTATTGTAAATATTAATTTACATCGGAAATGTATAACGTTAAATATTTACATTGTTGAGTAAGTTATAATTGGCACTAGACTACTCGTAGCATTCCAATCCATGCCCATTATAACTTGATTTATGGGGCTGCTGAGGATGGTAACGATCTGATTTAGCTCCGTTTTCTCGTAAAGGTCCGATAACATATAAATTGAATGCACACAGGCTACACACAATTAGCACATGGTCTGTACATATTATCTTATGTGTTTATAAAATATAGAGTTATTAACTTAGAGAGTGGGATCGTGTCAGTGTAGAAATTGTTTTTTTTTTTTGTAAAGCTAAGGACTTTCCATAACCAGTAGGTAAAATAAATATACAGTTGCCTGGCTTCCAGAGATTTTTTCAGGCTAACACTTTGTAGCGGTTTTACTTAATCGAAAGATGTTTCTCTTTCTTTGTTTATAACTATTAAAGTCGTTTTACTTTTAAAATAAATCTATTGACTCTCCGAAAGATTTTTTCGGCATTCCATCGCAAGCGTGTGAAGATAACTTGTGGGCCTAAAAATTAATTTTTTCTCGTCACTGCTATTTCCTATAAGCTGGCGAACCAGTCTATGCCGTATTTATAATGCTAAACCAATATACAACAAAATCACAAGATACATTTATCGCTTACATTCATTTTGGAGACCGTGCCCGACAACAAATAAATTTACATATTAATTTTTATTTTTATCGGGCACGGTCTCCAAATAAACTATAAGCGATAAAATAAAATAATGTTTAGCTAATTTTTTCACCTTATCGTCTTCATCCGTCATTTCTTGATTAAACAAACTTATATACTTATGCCATGAGTTGTTAATATTTAGGGAGACACAGTTGGGTTTTTTGGTGCACAATTTAGTTGAATAAATGGAACAAAAATCTTGTAAATCTTGTAAACATGTTTCTATGTATATTTCTATGCTAAACTTTGAACCCCGCCCAGGGCCCCAGTTTTGGTCCGAGGGTCACGATTTTTACAATTTAGAATCTTCACTATATACACTAGCTTTTGTGTAAATATTGGCATTTCTGGTGAAGTGGTTCTTGAGAAGAAGATTTTTAAAGACACACACCCTATACTCACTGTTTCGCAATTATCTCCCTTTTAAAAAGGGCTGTGTCCTTTATTTTAACAATTTATAATCCCCTTTCCATTAGGATGCTTTGTACCAAATTTGGTTAAAATTGGCTCAGTGGTTCTTGAGAAGAAGTTGAAAATGTGAAAAGTTTACAGACGGACGGACGGACAGACAGACAGACAGACGGACGGACGGACGACGGACAACGGGTGATCAGAAAAGCTCACTTGAACCTTCGGTTCAGGTGAGCTAAAAAGGAAAGAGACACCATTATCATTATTCATTACATGTATTTAAATTGTACATGTACCTTCTAAAATGATTTCTGGACTCCTTAGCATAGCTTTCTGTAGGGCGGGTAGCACTTTTTCTATAAACTCTGCGTGATTCAAGTGTCGAAGTAATTCATTGGAGTGTTTCTGTTACCAAAATAAGAAGTAAGTTGATATGACTATGCATGTTCCATTGTTCATATCACTTAAATATCATCATCTCTGAAAGTTTCAAAATCTTCAACAGTAAAAAACAATGAAATATGTACATAAACATTTATCATGGATACAGATATTTCTTTGAGTGATCAGGGTTTGAAAAATCAGTTTTATCAATATAGACAACTTTATCACTTCCTGAAACTTCTTTTTTAAGTCTTACCAACACAGTCACAGATGGTTTGCTGCGACTCCCTAGAATTTGTTTCACATACATCTCCACAAAAGGATCCTGAAAATAGAAATATTTTCATACAATAGGGTCTGCACATAAAAAACCCAATATCTCTATAACTTTACCTATTTTGGTCATTTTACTTGCATTACATGTGTACAGTTTTTCATAATTAGGGTCTTCCGTTTCCAACAGAAAACCCTATTGTTTTCGTTAGGTTTCTTTTTCTCTTTTTTTCACTATTATTATTAGAGTCAACGGAAGACCCTCTTGTTATTCTATTGATTCTTTTTATCAGGGTCTTCCGTCTCAGCGGAAGACCCTTCTATTATTCTATTGTTTCTTTTACAGGTTTATTTTTTTTTATTTACAATTTTTGTGCAAAAGATTTCTCGGAGATGGGTCGTCAGATTTTCGTCAAATTTTCAGCATCGATCTATCATCATTTGAAGTTTGTACCCTATTTTTTATTTTGTAAAAATCACTTCCGGTTCACACTTATCCGCCATTATGTCATTTTTTCTTGACTTCTTGTCCACGCATCTCCTCAGAAGGGAGTGAAGATAGAAAGCTGAAACCTTCAGGAATGATAGAGGATATGCTAGTCTAGTCGCTCCAGGAAAAATTGTTTTCCGGAATTTCCGAAAACAGAAGTTAGCTCAAATCAAAATATAGGTCAAAAATTTGCAATAGCTTTTCTTTAATCCACGAATCTCCTTAAAAACGATTAAAAATATAATACAAAAATTTGAGGAATGATGGATTCTGCATCTAATTACAACTTACTTAAATCGATTTGATGAAATTAAAATTCTTATTTAATAAATATAATTTCATTTAAATCGTGTTAAAATTACCTCAGACTAATTTCAAAACATGATATCTAAGTTGCGCTTGCAATTCTGCGTCTGGTGACATCTTTCTTGAATTGATTGGATGAAATCTAAATTTTTCAAGAATTTTAAACTCATTTAAATCGTGTTAAAATTACCTCAAACTATTTTTTAATAATGATATCTTAGTTGCGCTTGCAAATCTGCGTCTGATGACATCTTTCTCAAATTGATTGGATGAAATTTTAATTTTTTTAAAAATTTTAAACTCATTTAAATCATGTAAAAATGACCTTGGACTAATTGTAAAACTTGATATCTAAGTTGCGCTTGCGATCCTGCGTCCGATGACATCATTCTCGAATTGATTGGATGAAATTTAAGTTTTTCAAAAATTTTAAACTTGTTTAAATCGTGTTAAAATGATCTCAGACTAATTTTAAAACATGATATCTAAGTTGCACTCACAATTCTGTGTCTGATGACATCTTTCTCGAATTGATTGGATGAAATTAAAATTTTTAAACTGATTAAAATTGTGTTTAAATGACCTCAAAGTAATATTAAAACGTGATATCCAAGTTGCGCTTGCCATTCTGCGTCTGATGACATCTTTCTCGAATTGATTGGATGAAATTTAAATTTTACAAAAATTTTAAACTAATTTAAATCGTTGTAAAATGACCTCAGACTAATTTTGAAACACAATATCTAAGTTGCGCTTGCAATTCTGCGTCTGATGACTTCTTGAATTGTTTAAAAGTAATTTAAATTTTTCTAAATTTTCACTTGTTTTAATCATGTTAAAATGACCTCAGACTAATTTTAAAACATGATATCTAAGTTGCGCTTGCAATTTTACGTCTGATGACATCTTACTCGAACTGATTGTATAAAATTTAATTTTTTTAAAAATTGAAACTAATTTAAATTGTGTTAAAATGAGGTCAAACTTATTTTAAAACTTGATATCTAAGTTGTGCTTACAATTCTGCGTCTGATGACATCTTTCTCGAAATGATTGGATAAAATATATTTTTTAAAAAATTTTAAACATTTAAATCCTGCTAAATTGACATCAGACTGATTTTTAAACATGATTATCTCTAGTTATTATTCTTTTTTTTCTTAATATTTTTCTTTAAACTCAAATATCTCAGACATGGTACAACAGATTTTTATGAAATTTTCATAGGTAATAAAGAGTATCAAGATCTTTTATCACATAAATTTTTGTTGATGAAGTCACTTCCGGTAGGCAGATATATTCGTTTATCTTTTATAAAAAAGTGATTTTGTCCTCCCTTTTTCTCAAAAACGATTAAGGACAGAAAATTGACATTTTCAGGAATGATAGATTTTTTAATTCCTAGGTGCTATCAGGTAAAAACATGATCGTCTGTCACTTACAGCCGCTCAAACAGCATTTTTTGAAAATCGTGTTTTTAAAATTTTTCAAATTAAAAAATTTACAATTTTTAAACATGTTTAATCATTGAATATATTGCATACGGAGAAATGGGTCAGATTCATGTATATTTCTTATGTTAGTTAATTTTTTTCAATCAAGTAACGAAACATTAACAGTTATAATTAAGTACCCCTTTAAAAACAAAGCTACCTATAAAGGGGCATTTTGATACAGATTTATAGCGAGATGATTATCCTAATTGGCAGTTGACACCTTCGCACGCGACGGTTTGTGTACACTACACAAGTATCGGTAGGTCATGTGTCAAACACAGGTGATGGTTTTCCAGTGTCTCGCAAGTGAGAATTAGTGGAAATTGGCAGCATTTAGTAAGAAATTCAAAATACTGTACAAATTTTCATATTCCTTGAATTTGGTGTCCCTCCGGTACACCGTGAATGGGGTCAGAAAAACTGTACATTTTGCTTATCACCAGTATATATCACATGTATGTTTTTGGTGGAAATTGATTTTTCAAGAAGTTATCCTGGATTTGAATTAGCATACCGTAAAGTCACATGTATAAATGCATCCGTGTTTAATACGCACTCCCAAAGTTGTGGTTTTAAATGCTGAAAAAACCGCTGTTCCTTTGTATAATTCGCACCAAAAAACAAAAAAAACTAGAGCAAAGCTCGTTGCAAAGCAACGAGTGGGTCTTCCGTTAATGTCAAAAGTAAATCTTGAAGTTCCTGTAAGAAGAAAAGTTCTTAAACCAATAACAAGAGACCCTAAAACAAAAATAATAAAAAAATCGAATAATTCTTGGTACAACTTAACAAAATCCGAATGATTTTAAGTACGAATTAACAAATTCCTTTACAATTTTAAGTACGACGTAACAAAAAAAATCCGAATGTGTTTAAGAACGACTTAACAATTATTTTTGGTACGAGTTAATTTCACATTGAACTTAACGCTATTTTTTAAACCAAGAACGCAGAATCAAAATTTCCGGAAAAATCAATTTTTAAACCCAAATATCTCTGTAATGCATTGTCCGATTTTAAAACGGCTTTCAGTGTTAGATTTAGCTTGAAAAGCTTTACAAAACATATATACGTTTTTGATTTGATCAAAAAATTCAAATTTTCGAAAAATTTGATTCACTTCCGGTTTCGACCGGAAGTGACGGATTTCTGTTTCCAGCCTTATTGCACAGGTAAATTGACAAATTCATAATCATGGAAAATTTAAAGCCTCTATCTTAAAGCATTTTTTAGAAAAGCCCCGGACAAAATGACTTTTTTAAAATTTTAAAAATGACGTAACGTCAAAACGGAAGTGACGTTGTTATTGACACTTTGATATCTTTGAGGGACGCCAACTTGCAACAATCGCTGAAAGTTTTATTAAAATCGGTTGAAAACTTTTTGAGTTATGAAGCGGAAAAGGAGTCAGAAAAAAAAGAAAAAGTATAATAATAATAAAAAGAAACCGAAGAATAACAAGAGGGTCTTCCGTTGGAAACGGAAGACCCTAAAAAGAAATTTCGAATCGAGATTTTTTAAAGTCATTGGTATGCATGTGTTAATAATGTAATCAAAGTGCTTAAAAGCAATAATGTTTGCAGTTCTAAACCAAAACAACATCATAAGAAATGATTTAATTGATTCATTTTAGTCCAATTCTTTGTTGTGAAATAAACATTGTGAAGAAACGTGAATGCATGTATGTCATATATCGTCATAATTAAGTCATACAAATGATTGATGTAATTTTAACAGTATCTATGTAAAGCAATAAAGTTTAACTGCATAACTGGACACAAAGTAAACAAGTTAATTCAAATCATATTAACTACCAATCTTCCTGCACTTGAGAACCCCCTGTGAAGTCCGACATGAGACAGGTGCATGCTCCTGACACTGGAAATTGTTAATCAAACATTGACCATGTGCCTAGTCAACAGGTGGCTAGTTACGTAATGGCGAATACACTGGCGATAACTTGTTTGATACAAGGAATAGTGGTAAGTGTGGATAAATATTTTAATACATGGAAATAAAATTAAGAATAAGGTATTTCTGACAAATTAAGTTTAGTTTACACTCAAACAACTTGCATAACATGTGATATCGGCAGTCATACTCCAGAATCACGGCCTGAAAAAATGGGGTAAAATTTGTTTCTATGTATAACACGCACCCCCCATATTTTATCAAATTTTGGCTGATAAAAAGTGTGCGTTATACACGAGACTTACGGTATTTCTGGATGCACCTATAATCTTAAGGTATCCGATCCATAATAGCCCCAGATTCAATGAATGTGGATGCATAATATATATGTATGGAATTAATACTCAGTATACTTGGACATAATTTTCATGTTTAAGTATCAGTATGTAGGAGTGGAATGTGTCCTAATAAATGACCTTTTCCTGTTCTTGAAGAGTTGTCCCCCTTTGATTAAAATCTATAAAAATCAATTTAAAAAAAATACTTATGGTATAAAATTTATTTTAAATAGTTTTTGTACTACTAAGGATTAAATTCATCTTTTCACCAAAGCATTTATTGATATTCTTAGTATTTACTTTTTTATTTTAAAAAATGTGCTTGTCCCCATAGACCTTAATGCAATCTTCATTAATTAATTACTGCTTAGTTAATAATATTTTTTAAAATATCTCTCGGTGAATCTTTTTCTACTCTAAAAAGCTTTGAAATAATATCAGAGTATTAAATATATGATGGATATTCAGGGTTAGAAAAATTAGGTCCTAATATGGGTCAGATACCTTAAACACATATGCATGACATTTAGCAATGTACTTGATTTAGCGGAAGCTGTTTTCCGCCAAAAACGCTAAAAAGAATACACAGCCAAATGTAATAAGTTTATAGTATACAACATTAGTCAAAATTTGGGGGATAGGAAAATCAGGTAAACTGATCATCACACCCTAAATTTCTATTGGGTAATTTTTTCACAGCAAAGAAGTAAGCAAAAAACTTTTGCATTTTGATAGCATTAGGCTCCTGAAATTTGACATACTATGACTTCTCATATAACTGTACTTTTAATTTTGCGAGTAAATCTTGATCTTTGTTCTTGCTTAGATATTTCAGTAACATGGCTACAGCACTCAAGTTGTACATTGATGGCTCAATATCTTGAAGAAGTTGGGCATATTCTGCTGTGACCTCTTTCTTCTGAAAACAAATGAAAACATGTTTTTCTCGGACATCATTAAAATACAAATACCAGTATTTCTCTTCAATTCATTTTTAAATCTGTGTTTCATTTTCCAAAGTGACTGTAATAATTACCACTGAGAATACACTGGACAACTTTCTGAATGTTGAATCTGAGATGGATTTACATTTAGCAGCCAATGCTCCATATATAAGCCCACACTGGACATTCACCTAAAATAGTTAATGCATTAAATGCCAATAATTTCCTAAACATACATGTATATCAATTATCAAAATAAGTACTTGGCTAATAATATTATAAATCAGCACCCCAGACTGGAGATTTCCATATTTTTTTCAGAACAAGACATTAATTAACATGTATCCTACTTTTTATGATATGATATTTATGAATAAACTTTTACAAACCAAGTTTTTCAGGTCATTTTTATCACTTTTGAAGTTTGCTGTCCAGACTTCTTTTAATACAATACATGTCCAGGTAAGGGCAAACAATGCATCCCCAGACGAACTATGACTGCAAAATATAAAACATTTACATGTATGAAGGTATACCGTGACGGTAACACGGGCCAATACGGGATCCGTGTTGCCTGTACTGTATATAAGCTTTTGTGTAAATATTGGATTTACTGGTGCAGTGGTTCTTGAGAAGAAAATTTTAAAACATTTTTTCAACGTATTTCTATGTTAAACTTTGAACCCTGACTGGGGCCCCAGTTTTGGTCCAATTGGTCACAATTTTTACAATTTAGAATTTTCACTATATATACAAGCTTTTGTGTAAATATTGGCATTTCTGGTGCAGTGGTTCTTGAGAAGAAAATTTTTACACATTTTTCAAATGTATTTCTATGTTAAACTTTGAACCCTGACTGGGGCCAAACGTTTTGTCTTAGGGTCAGGATTTTTACAATTTAGAATATTCACTATATATACAGTACCCGCAATGTTATTTTTTTACAAGATAATGGAATAAATTTGGAAAGAACACGTACGAATAAAGATTAACGTGGAATTTCTTTTAAGTAACAAATGATGAGTTGTTAATCATCGCTGCATCATTTATAGAATGTATAAAAATGACCAGTTAATTTTTTTTAACATAAATTATGAGCTTAAATGATCAATAAATTTTCTGTATTGTTAACACTGCTTTCATTACCGAACACCCTAGCGAATATTGCTGCCGGAGATCAAATCACACAGAACATAGCGGGTTCAATTATAAAAATCCAACTCTTGTTTAAAGTAAAAATATAATCTATCATCAATACATTTTTCTCTGTATAAGAAAATGATGCATTAAAAACGAATTATATAACATACAAGTTAAATAAATATTTACCCAGATATACATTCCGCGTACGATTTGTTAACATTGTTTTTATTACTACGCACCCTAGCCGATTGCCGAGAACATTTCAGCCCAAAATCAAATATCACAAGGAAAATATCGGGTTTAATTAAAATACAACTCTGGTTTTAATTAAATATAAATTATATCATTAATACTTTTGTTTCTGTAAAATATCATGCATAAAAAACGAATTATATTGCATAAAAGTTAATGTTAACACAGGTATACATTTCACGTACGATTTAATATATTCGATATACAGGTAAATATGTTATCTTGTTCCTAAGAACTTCGATAGTTTACATTATTTTTTTATTTCCAATTCTTACAGATATGATTTGCATGTAATTAGTATCATGATAGAATGCTGGATAGGATTTTACAATTCTTGTTCGATAAATTTTCTTATACGGCGCACTGAATGACTTGCAACTTTGAAATAAATTTACTTGCTTATGAAAAGGCACGAAACTATTTACAGGATAGGAAAAACGGAAAAACTGTTAAAATTGAACGATAAACCTGACAGGATTAACGCACGATAGAATAGGATTAACGCATGATAGAACAGTATATACACACACAATAGGATAGGATTAACGCATGATAGAACAGTATACACGCACGATACGATAGGATTGATACACGATACAATAGGATTGTAAAAAATAACGTTGCGGGTACTGTACAAGCTTTTGTGTGAATATTCGCATTTCTGGGGCAGTGGTTCTTGAGAAGAAAATTTTAAAACATTTTTCCTATTTCATATTTCTATGTTAAACTTTGAACTCTGACTGAGGCCCCAGTTTTGGCCCGAGGGTCACAATTTTTACAATTTAGAATTTTCACTATTAATATATACAAGCTTTTGTGTAAATATTGGCATTTCTGGTGCAGTGGTTCTTGAGAAGAAAATTTTTACACTTTTTTCCAATGAATTTCTATGTTAAACTTTGAACCCCACGTTGGGCCCCAGTTTTTGTCTTAGGGTCATGATTTTTACAATTTATAATATTCACTATATATACAAGCCTTTGTGTAAATATTGGCATTTCTGGTGCAGTGGTTCTTGAGAAGAAGATTTTAAAACATTTTTCCTACATATTTCTATGTTAAACTTTGAAACCCGCCAGGGGCCCGAGTTTTGGTCCGAAGGTCACGATTTTCACAATTTATAATATTCACTATATATACAAGCTTTTGTGTAAATATTTGCATTTCTGGTGCAGTTGTTCTTGAGAAGAAATTTTTCCAATGTATTTATATGTTAAACTTTGAATCCCACCTGGGGCCCCAGTTTTGGTCTGAAGGTCACGATTTTATAATGTAGAATTTTCACTATATAAACAATCTTTTGTGTTAATATTGGCTTTCTTGGGCAGTTGTTCTTGAGAAGAAGATTTTTAAAGGCACACACCCTAAACTCACTGTTTCGCAATTATCTCCTCTTTAAAAAGAGTTAGGCCTTTTAATTTAACAATTTATAATCCCCTTCCCATAAGGATGCTTTCTGCCAAGTTTGGTTAAATTTGGCCCAGTCAAAAATGGGAAAAGTTTACAGACGGACGGACGACGGACAGCAGTTGATCAGAAAAGCTCACTTGAATCTTCGGTTCAGTTGAGCTAAAAATGTAGGGCAAAATATTTTCCAAACATGTTAGACCAAAAAATTATGAATATACAAGCTGAACAACCAATTTATTTATGTTGTATTCTCAACACTGTATATACATAAATAAGTCAAGTCAAACACAAAGATATACTTTTAAATTGTTTATGTGATTGTACGAGTGCTTATTTCAGTTCACCAGAATGTCCAATCTTAACCCCCTTTAGGTGTGAATTAAAAGAAAATAGGGCAAAATCCATTAGAGCAAGATCCAACGACAAATCTTTTGGCAGACAAGTTAAAGCTGCTGTATGCACTACCTACCACCAAACTTTAAAAGAACAACTTAAAATATTTGTTATTCAGTACATGGGTCTTTCTTGTGCAACAGCATTTTTAGTGGTCATAGACACATGTAAAAGTTTGGGAATCCACCTTGCAGAAACATGACCCTTACATAAGTCCAAGGTGAGGAAACTGAACATGGATATTTCTAGTTCTTACAAAGATGTAGCTTCTGTAAGCGTCAGACGGCCATCTTTTATTTTAACGTTATGAATACAGGATTTCATATTTTTAACGTACAGTCAAACTTTGTTATCTCGAACTAGATCGAGTATTCAAGATATCGAGGGTAAAATACTTAAAAATTATGTGATTGGGACTTACAAATCACTTCGACATATCCATTGTATTCGAGATATCAGTGTTCGAGATATCGAAGTTCAGCTGTATATTGCAATTTTTCTATGGACCGTGCAACACCTTCTAAGACCTCTTGATTTGACAATTTCCTTTGTTTTAACAGTTAGAACACTGAACAATTCAAATTTTTCATAATTTGGTATAGAAAATCTAGATCTTAAAGGGTACCTGCAGTGCCGGTCATTTTTTGATATTATGGAGATCTATGTGAAAAAACATCATCCCGAAAATTTTACTGCGATCGCATAAGTACTTTTCGAGATATTTGGGGAAAACCCAATTTCACACCTGAACGGTTTTTGAATCAAGCCGATTTGGCGCGAGATGAACTGTGACGTCACGGGGTCAACGCCGCTACAGGAGAAACAAGAGAATCGTATGAAAACTGTTCGTTTTCTTGCATTGTTTTATCGATATATGAACAGTTGTTTCTGTACTTTTATTTGCTTTTCAACCCAGGATGACTAAATAAAATGTTGTTTGAGTTTAAACTCGTATTTTACCGTACAAAAATGCAGAATTCGGAAAATTGTTTGATTGATGAATTACATGTAAGTCAAATTTGTAACACACTTAACATATAAATTCACAGTCTATGTAGCAAAATGACAATCAATCAAAGCACTATTGTAATAAGAAACATATTTTTTCGTTTTTTTCTGGGACGATTTTTCCATAAGATTATAAATGATATTGATAATGGTACACATTTTGTAAAAGGTATTATAACGCGGGGTCTATTCCTCGTATGAGACATAAAGTTACCACTATGTCGCCCAATTATTCCTTTATACTAATTTCAAACCAATTACAATCAAAACAGCATGCATATAAAATAAACACAGGATTGATTATAAACGGATCAGGGCGAAAGTCCATGCAAGATGGCTGCTTGATGAAGTCTTGTATTCTTTAAAAATACGATAGTGGAATTTTATTTTAGTCTTATTTACATCCTTTCTCATATTTTTTTTTAAAGATTTTATAATGATTCGGCATCAGTATAACAACTAAATTAAGCTATTTGGAGTATTTAACTGCTGACCATAGAGCTCGAAAGAAAGTTGCACTTTCAATTAATATTAGATAAGAAATTAAGACTAAATTAATGATCAACGTAATTACTTCCGAAATAATTACTTAATTACATTTTTAAAAAGATTAAAACGGCTGAATGGTCATTCTAAATGTGAATAAATAATTAAGTAACAATCAAGACATTTATTTTTAACGTTAGCAGGCTAGTGGTTACTATTGATAGTCTGATTGACAGACTATACACATGTATTAGCTTATGAACGCTCGATTTTACATAGTCTAATATATTTTTCTGTTTTGAATAGCTTATTATACACAAATAAATTTACCAGTCTAGAGGTGTGAAACCCCCTTTTGTTCACCAGACATGCATGTGTACCATGTATATACGTACCCCAGATATACACGTGTCTGGAGCAGTAGCTCCGTTAGTTTACCTGCTTACCTGTGTCATTGTCTCGGATCATTCGCGTGTGAAGTGATATTATGTAATCAAAACCTGAATAATGAACATATTCTGCCCATGCAAGTGCTTTAAGATATCGTAATCATCGGCAAAAAGGCAAGGAGGATAGCAAATTTTAAAATCCTTTAAAAATAAATCTGACTGTAACAAATATATACGGATACAATTTTCTAAATATACAATACTTAAAATAACTAGATACGTCAAAACATCGGACATATATCAATCATTTTGGCTGTAAAATTGAATTTATTTTGTATAGCTTTGTATGGAAATTTTCCTCCTGTTGACCTCGTGATGTCACTTCCGCTGAAGCCTCGTTATCGCCTAATTCTATTTTCTCTTGATTGGATTTCTCAAAGCAGGTAAAAATAGCCATTTGAAGCGGCGTAACTCCGTTATTTTTGCATTGATTTCGATGCGGTTTTTTGCATTAAATTCTGGTAAATAAATTCTTTAACATATGTTTCACATGGGTTTGGCTGCAGGTACCCTTTAAGGAGACCGACTTAAGTTTTCATTGCGCATGTTTTTGCGCTTTCTAGTATAATATAGTTGATTTATACTTCTTATGAATTTTTTTCCATATCATCTATAAAATTGAACACAATAAACAATTTATACAGATAAAAATATTTAGATTTTTTAAGGAAATTTTTATTTTTTTAAACGATTTTTCCGTTGTGCGGTAGGGGAGCGTTGCCATTGCGCTTTTATGACGTTATGATAAAATGAAGCTTTGTAGGAGTACATTATAAGAAATAACATAAAAGAAAAAGTAAAAACTGTACGCTTTGGTGCATTTTAATATTTTGAGATGGCCCCCACTAAAAACTAGACGGTAGAATTTAGTATTTTTTACATATAAGGTAGGAAATGATATAACTAATCATATATAACAATTTGAGAAACAAGAGGCCCATGGGCCACATCGCTCACCTGAGCAACAACAGACATAATAAAATCAGCTTTACGTAGTCATATACAAAATATCTGAACAATGTCGTATAATAGATCCTGTATAAAAAAAATCCCCTGCATATTCTTATGTTTACCATTGAGCCTTTCTAACAGGATGATTTTACAGTCATATCACATATTGAGCATTGCAGTTCTCGAGAAGATGATCAGACTTAAACAAAAAGGGGGGTTGTCATGGACGCCTATGAAATACATTTGAGGTGTTTTTCCGAGCCTGCCGGAAAGGCCCGAAAAGTTGCGATTGGCTTTCATTTTGTTTTCTTCCTGTAATTCGGGTTTTGACTTAATCTAACAAGGCATTCATGAGACAATTCGTTTTAAAATACCGTTTGAATTGGTAGATAAAACTGAAAGTTATGTAAAACTGATACTGATATACAGGGATGTTTAAAAAAGCTATGACAATTGACAGGTGCACAGGTTAAAATATCCAAGCCACGTGCTGTGAGGCATGACTAATTCTGTCTGGCCGGCACTGTCGGTAATTTTGAAAGTGATTTGGGAAGTCAGTGTTTATACAAGCTACTCATGAGGGTCTAGCACGTAACAAGAGGCCCATGGACCACATCGCTCACCTGAGCAACACTAGACGTAATAAAATCAGCTAAATATATAACCTACATCAAACTTTGAACCTTTTATGTGGCCCAAGAATTATGCAGGTCCACAGTCTAAACAACTGAGAATCAACAAATGTCATGAAGATTGCATATTAAGTAATACTATATACAAAATAGTTTTGAGAATGATCAAATTTATTTCATATGTGAAAATTTGCCCCCCCCCCCCAATTATGGTTTCATCCTTTTTTATTTGATTTTAATAGGTTTTTCTCTATATATATTACACTACCTGAGGATGCTTCCACTCAAGTAACAGCTTTTCTGCTTAATTGATTTTCAAAACTAAGATATTTCTCTATATAGTCCAATGTAAAAATATGACCCCCAATTGTGGCCCCACCGTACCCCCAGGGATCATGATTTGAACAAACTTGAATCTACACTACCTGAGGATGCTTCCACGCAAGTTACAGCTTTTCTGGCCAATTGGTTCTTGAGAAGAAGATTTTTAAATATACGAGGGTTGTCCAAAAAGTTCGTGGACACATGTAATTTTATTCAAAATAACAACGCAATTATCAGGAAAGTATTATGACATTTTAATATAGAGTATAAAAATGTATATGCATAAAAATCAGAGCAATGTACATTTTTGATTGGCGTTATCATTGTATATACATTGCCTATACAGGCAGCACGGCCCAGTCTGCCGTTGAGTTATAACGACGTTCTTATAATGTCGTAGTCCTGGGTTTACCCGAGAGTGATTTCCCACATTCACAGTCTGACCAGAGGGTACAAATGCACGCTCCATCAAAAAATCGCTTGTATCACTTGTAGATAAGTAAACTCGAACTATTTCGATGTTTTTCCTGTTTCCTCCATCACCTGTTTTGTTTCTATCGGTGTTTTACCTCAGTCAACACAGAATTCTATGATGGCGCGTTGTTCCGTGCGGTCAGCTGACGTCGCTTTTTCAGGCGTTTTTAAAGACATGTTCTTGCCGTAATATCTTTTAAAAGTACTCTGTTAGTTTAAAAATGGCTTAAAATGACGTACGAAACTGACGTACAACATACATACTTTATCACAATAGAAGATTATAAAGTTTTGAAATGTTTTATAAAAACTGTAAATATTTATATCTTAACACTGACACTTTTTACGCTGGGCCGGCTGATTGGTTGAAATTGGCCCAGTGGTTATGGAGAAGAAGTCAAAAATGTAAAAAGTTTACAGACGGACAGACAGACAGACAGACGGACGCCGGACAAAAAGTGATCAGAAAAGCTCACTTGAGCTCTCAGCTCAGGTTAGCTAAAAAAGGTGTGAAACTCAATTGACAGGTGTAATCTTTATATTGTATTGAACGGGGTATCATCAAATTTTACCGTCCGGTTAAATGAAGCAAGATTGATAGTAAAACAATGTTTTGTGGTAAAAACAGACCGCCCAGATCCGGAACACGGAATTCCAGATAAATGAGACAAAAACATGTTCCCAAATAAAATCGTCCGTAAACTGAAGCGTCCTGTTATCTGGCGTCCGGATATCTAAAGATTTACTCTATATAAGTTAAGTTAAATCCTTCTCCGTGCCTGAAGGCGCATAAGGCCGGTGCTTATCCCCGGTTTCCGTGGTGCTAAGTGGATGAGAGTCATCGACTCCCCTGGATGGGACACCAGTCCATCGCAGGTTAACCCCCAGCGTAAGCGTATATAACTCTATATATTCCTATGTAAAAATTCGACCCCCCATTGTGGCCCCACCCTAACCCCGGGAACTATGATTTGAACAAACTTGAATCTACACTACCTCAGGATGCATCCACACAAGTTTCAGCTTTTCTGACCAAATGGTTTTTGAGAAGAAGATTTTTAAAGATTTACTCTATATATTCCTATGTAAAAATTCGACCCCCCATTGTGGCCCCACCCTACCCCTCGGGATCATGATTTTATCCAACTTGAATCTACTCTAACCGAGAATGCTTTCACACAAGTTTCAGCTTTTCTGACCAAATGGTTTTTGAGAAGAAGATTTTTGAAAAATACCAACAAATTTTCAATGATTTTTAATTATCTCCCCTTGACAGAGGGCGTGGCCCTTCATTTTAACAAACTTGAATCCCCTTAACCTAAGGATGCTTTGTGCCAAGTTTGGTTCAAATCGGCCCAATGGTTCTTGAGAAGAAGATGAAAATGTGAAAAGTTTACAACAACGACAACGACAGACAACGGACAAATTGTGATCAGAAAAGCTCACTTGAGCCTTTGGCTACTTGAGCCTTTGGCTCAGGTGATCTAAAAAAATTCAACGAATTCTTTTTTTAAAAATCTTTGAAACAAAAATTTTGCTGAATGAAGAATATTGTTACCTTGCATGAACTTGTTTCTTCTGAGCCTCTGCTTCAGAATTTAGGGAGGATGTAACATTCTTCAGAGTAGCAACAGGATACACTTTTGCCAGCTCCTTCAAAAGGTTTCTAACAGCCTGTCTTGATCTGTTATCTTGATACCGTCCAATGGTAAGGGAAAGAAACTTCAACACACCCTTTACAGCATTCTCCGAGAAATCTACAGAAAAATTGACCTAATGATTTTGAATTAATTTCTTTCCATATTATTATATGGATTGTTTCATGTTATGTCTAAGTGAATTCATTAAAAACCAGACTGCAACAATTAAAATTTTTTGTTCTATCCATTTATATTTTTCCCAACTTGAACAACAATTACAACTAGGAATGTAAACAAAAACTCTACTTTTCAACAACAATCCATTTATTGAATGAGTGACTTAAATATGACATATAAACAAAAGTAATATTGAAAAGTAAAATCTCTTGATTGGAAATGACAGAAGTGCCATTGGAAATGAATTTCTTTTTTCCTAATGAGAAACATACCATATTTCTAAATTGAGGACCTTCTGCATTCCAACTCGGTTAAAAAATCAGATTTAATCATGCAGACATATGTCCTGTACTACATTTACACCCACCCCATGATGAATATTTTTGACAAGACAGCATAAAGATACGAAAAGTTGACTAAAAGAAGTCAAATAAACACAAGGCAAGTCAATATATAAACATCTGACAAAAGAAGACAGAAATATGCCACATTATAGATATCTACATGTATGTTTCAAAGATGAGTTTTTTAAAAGTCCTAGGAAATCTTAATCTTGTAAAATTCTGTTATACTCTGCCCCAAGATATCCTTGATTTACATTTTGCTTAATTACTCGATATTTATAAATACCTCAGGGTTCAAACGATGTTCATTCAAAAGTATGAAATTTTCCAAGATTTCTCGGTTGAAATGCCCCTGTTAGCTTATCAGGTTTCAATACAAGGCTAAATAATGTGATGTCTACGGGGATTTCGTATTCAGGGGTGTCACAGCACTTTTTGGTACAGGGACCGGGTCCCTCTCCATTGGGAAAATTATCGACATTTTTTGTCAAATTGGGAAAATTTAAGATACTATAATATATCATCAAAATGACTTCTGTATTTAATAGTACAATTTGTTGTTCACTTCTTAAAATTAAAGTTTTACAGCTCACATGATGTTCTCAGGAACTAACCAAGAGTAAAAAGAAGACACAAAAAATATGGAAATTTTCAGAATTATGAAGAGTTCAATTGTTTTAAACTTTAATTTATTCATGTTGATTTACAAATTTTAAGTTTTGATTTGAAATTTTACAGTGGTCAGGAAAATAAGAAGACTTCATTTTTTCCACATGATTGCTACATCTTGATTTTTTTAAATCAAGGTAACCCACAGACATAGAGAAGAAAAAAATAACAATTTTTCAAAAATACTGTGGAATCATTTAATTTCGTGTGGGGGCCAATTTTCGTGGATTGTGGGTTTTTTGCTTATTCGTGGGGATGTAATTTCGTGGATGCGTCAGTTTTCAGTTTCAGTAGGTAAACTAAATCTTTTATAATAAGTTTTCGATGAGGATGTAAATTGTGGGTGAGGGCTACCAAAGAATACCACGAAAATTGAGCCACCACGAATTCTAATGATTCCACAGTAGTAAATAAAAAAAGATTAAAATCAAATTTGTAAAAGGGAACCAATTCTATATCATGTGGAATTATTATATTTCATTTCATAGATTAAATATTTGCAATATCTTATAAGCAAAATTCTATGTGATATGTTAATGACATCTTGTGTATTTACGGGTATTAGTAAAACCCTGTGACCACCCAATTACAACCGTAATGCAGAAGATCTGTTTACGAAGTCTAAATGATTTTATGATAATCTAAGCATTTACTTGGAAGGCTTATTATCTAATTACAAGATGCTACCAATGCTACTGTCATCACAATAATTTATAACCATCGTTTGTAAATTTCTTAGCACTTTTAAATGAATCACTCATAATGCCCTGCCGTATAAGTATAACCAACCAAAAAGATGACTCTGCTGGTTGGGCTTGTTATTCACCACAGGGGGTTAAGTCCAGTTGTAAGAACCTTTTAATTAAAATAATCGTAAGTGTCTTCCCCATTACTTGATCATTCAGGATATAATTAAGCCAGCTTTAATCAATTACGACAAATTTACTGACCAAAAAGCAAACAGCTGCGCAAATCGCAAGTTGCATTTGGGAATTTTTATCCTGAAATTGGGAAAATCTGTGGCTTTTTGCCATTGGGAATGGGTCCGATATTCGGTTCAAATTTGAGGGGAGTGACGGCCCTGGTATTGCAGTAAGCCTGGATAATAACGTTGAAAATTGTGTGAGGTATTCTGAGTGACTTCTGAATGGAGATCAAATGTAAACATTCCCCATTATAAATATCCGTAAGAAATCTACTTTCGATCCTGTGAACTTTTTTGCATGAAAAATGATAATGTGTCAATGAAAATATTATGGAAATTTTCCCTTTCATCGAATTTTATTGCACTTCTTTCACAGGTATGCATATTTTTATAAAAAAAATTGACCAAATGTGCTGCATAAATATCTTTGGTCTGTTCATTAACTGATTAATGGACACAAAAGTTGGCAAGTCTTAAGAGATTTTATCATCACTCATATAGATTGTGTAACTCTTATATCCAATCCAGTATGATCTTGTAATCAATCTAAGATATAGGTGTATCTTTTTAAATATGGGAAACTTGTAAATGACAGAGATTATTCGAGCCATTACAATATTTGACACGTTTTTAAAATTAAAGTGTAAATTTCCCCCTTTTAATTTTTATAATAATCAATTTGGGTTTGGAAACTGTAAGTGTAAATGATTCGCGCTATTGATGTCATATGAATAAACATGATTGATTATACTTACCGGGTCTGCCAACACATACTCTCACGTTTTCCAGCAGACTAATTCGTTCTTTTGTGCTGGATGTCGTAATTCGCTGGGCGAATTTCTTCAAAGTCTCAGCGCTCTACAAGTAACAAAATACATGCATTTTTAAGTATGTATTTTGAGACAACTGCTATTACGCTATCCGTCAAAGTAAAAATAATAACAGGTCCATACCGAAATTTCATCTTTTTCCGCCATGTTGGTTGTGCAATGTGCGTCGTGATGCATTGTAATATTTCGAAAAAATAAAATTACTGAGACTTTCGAAAAAAAATCATATCCAATTATTCATAGTTTTCATTTTATGGAAAATTTATATTCTTTACTATTTTATATTGGACATATATTACATCCTATCGTTTCATGTAGGGGCATCACGTTTTATTCGGAATGCTTCGGATAGAAAAGAAGTACTGGCGCGGATCACATAATAATACTGATATAACAAACTACACATCCATTCTAAAGATAGACTGTAAATTCATAGCATTTGGATATTTTTGATCAATATTTTGAACTAAAAGCGCACTGAACTTTAATAAAATAAAAAAGGGTTTTATATGTGTTGTAATCATGGTATTGTAGCGGGTTTTTTGTTTTTTGTTTTATATATTGTTTTATAAATAATTACTGTTTTAGGAAATTTGTTGTATACTTTAGCCCTATCAATAGGAGCCCTAATCATAGTGCCCTGATAGTGCAACAGGCCCTAATACTGGAGCCTGCTGCCCTAATGGTGTAAGCGGGCCCTAATACTGGAGCCTGCTGTCCTAATGCCCTAATGGTGTAGCAGGCCTCTGTACCGGAGCCTGCTGCCCTAATGCCCTAACATCGTTAGGTCTCTGGGCAAAGTATATAAGGGGAGTGGGAGAATGTGAGAGGAGATCCAGGAGGGGGCCAGAAGCGAGAGAGCAGAGCTGTTTGACATTGGATGTACATTTATTACTTGTTCGTTTTAATACACTCGATTCCAAAGAAACTTGTGTTCGTCTTCAATAGATTTATTAAGATCTACTGGTTCTTAAAATACAACACAGAACCCACAAAAGTTTGTGACGCTGGACAAAGGAAATCCTTAAGCATTGACTCTGTGGGGAGCCTTAAGAGAGAAATTAAAACGTCGCAATTGGTGGCAGCGGTGGGATTCCAAGAAATTATTCTTCGTATTATAGAGAACAAGACGACAGTTTGAAACAGAATGGAGACACCCGTCATGAGAAGGAGAATAACACCTAAGAAGGTAGGACAGTATTTTGACAGTCCATATCCTTTGAATTACTCTGGGATAGAGCTCAATACCGAGACTGAGTGTAGAACAAGTTGGCAGCCTACAAGTCGAGTAATGCCAGAAAGTCCTAATTTTCAGGAGCTCGGGCAAAACTCACAGGGCCTTTCTGTTCAACACATGTACAATCCAAAGCCAAGTCTAAAGAGAATCCTACTTATTTGGGTACTCTTTGCCTTGATAGGATGCTCTCTGATAGTCATGACCTGGATCTACTTCCCAGATAATAAGATTGTGCAGAAATCTCAAGAAAATGCACTAACTTCTCTGGTATCTGTAGCAAGTGCAGTGTTACTTTTTATCATACTCAGAGTTGTCTGGAAGTATGGAGGATCAAGTCTGCTAAATACAAACAACAAAGAGGGAAATTCTTTTATACCTACTGATACACCCTTCAATGGTGGTAGTGCACCTAATGCTCCTACAGGTACCTATCAGGAACCTAAACTCTCTGGGCAATCTGGAAGCACGGTCCCTAACTTGGGTAATCAGACTCCTCGCGGAATAGGGTATAATTTTGAATTCCCCATGGCCGACGAGACACCCACGAATACTCCAAAGACGACAGAAGCTGGTCAACGTACTAATGAATATCCTGTAAGAAGGGCATTCTCAGGGGCACATAATGGTGTGTGGGATGAGTTCCTGCAGTACTTTGAAAATATTGCAGAGTTAAACTCATGGCAACCTGAGAGATCCCGTAGAGTGTTGCTCAGTACTTTGCGAGGGCAAGCTGAGAGTTACGCATACGAAATGCCGATTTCTGTACAGAAAGATTATGAGCAACTGAAGGAAAAACTGAATCAAAGGTTTGGACATTCTGCCATGAAAGAGAGATACCTTGCAGATGCCAAACTTAGGAGAAGACTACCTGGTGAGTCCCTGCGAGACTTTGGACAGGCTATCGAAGATATATACCGAAAGGCCTATCTCGGAAACCCAGATATAGTGGAGGAAAATGCTATAAAGTCCTTCTTAGATAAGTGTGGACAATCTGAGGAATTCCGACTGGCAGTAAAACGGACCAGACCCAGGACACTTCAAGACGCAATTCTTAGCGCTGTGCAAGAAGAATGTTTAAGGATAGGAGAAAAGGAACTATCTAAAGAGAATAAACCAGGTTACAGACCTGTGTACGAGGTTGATGATGGGGAAAAGAGAATTAATAGAGCAGCTGCGGTTACTGCCAAACCCCCAAGCGCGGGTGACGGATACAACAGTATAAATACAAACTGGAGAACCCCAAGTACCTTTCAACATGCCAGACCAGGGAGAAGGGGACGCCCTTTCAGCCCAAGGTACCATAGCGAAAGAGGAAAGTTTCAACCTAGGCCCAGTTCTCGAGACCAAAATAATTGTGTTGAAAAGAGGGATGAAAAGGAAGGATTTAAACTAGATATGACTGATGCCAAAGGCTAACCATCAGTCAAATCTAATTGGCCTAAAACAAAGAAAAGTATGGAAGCCCATAACAGAAAGAGGAGACGAAAAAAGAGAAAACTTAAGGAAAGGCGGAGTAAAGATGTTAAAGAAGATATTGTCAGTGACAAAGCTCACACTGATATTCAACAGAGTTCAGGACACAACATTATCAAAGGAGTGCATAGTATGAAGGTACGGGGAATGATTGAGGGGATACCTGTTGAATGGAAGATAGATACAGGAGCAAAGCGAACATTCGTGTCTAGAGAAACCTACGAAGGTATCTTAGATAAACCTCAACTAAAACCTGTTAGTACGACGTATGTTGTCGCCGATGGAAGAAAACTAGACTGTGCTGGTGAAGCTATCATGGTATTAACCTTTGGAGAAATAGTTTACGAGCATCCAGTCATAGTAGGAGGTGACAACAATAACCTCCTAGGAGAAGATTTTATCACGAAGTTCAGATGCAGTTGGGATCATGATGAATGTAGCTTCCTAATTAAAGGAGGTAAGATTCCACTGGAAGCAGGAGAAGGTGCAGGGCCTGCACGTGTTGTTTCTTTAGTAACAACCCCTGTCCCAGCAGGTCGCGAAATCCTAGTTCCTTCTGGACTCGTAGGGCATAACAAAAACCTTAGTAATCTTTTTGGAGTTTAAAAACGCCCAAGAGACCTTTTATGGAACATCATGGACTAGCGATTGCCAGGACATTGGTAAATGCTAAGAACTCTGTCATCTACACAAGACTGTTCAATCCAGGAACACAAGATAGAATGGCTTTATTTGCCCCGATATATAAAGTCGGACCAACGATAAAGATGAACAACATCAAAAGCGCCGTAAATGAAGTTGATGAAAAACATAATTCGATAGATGAAATGCCGGCATATTTACAAGATGTTTATGAGAGAGGTTGTGAAAATCTTGATGCAGAACAAATAAAGAAGTTGAGAGAATTCATCCTTAGAAAACAACACTGTATCGCCAAACCTGGAGAAGTAGGGAGAACTAACCTTGGACATCATGAAATCAACCTACATAATGAGAAACCAATCAGAGAACCACCAAGACGGATTCCTCTAGATAAAAGACAGGCTTTAGAAGAAGAAGTTAAAAATCTAGACAAGAATAGAAGACAATTTGGAGTCTCTTAATGGAGCTGAATGGTTTACTTCCATCGACTTAGATATGGCTTACCATCAAGTTCCATTAGCTGAGAAAGACAAAGCAAAAACAGCTTTCGCTACGCCAAGGCGAGGTCCCTATCAATATACCACAATGCCATTTGGCCTATGTAACGCAGCCGAAACCTTCCAAAGATTTATTGAAAAGGCTTTAACCAATCTACGATGGCATGCAGCTGTGTTATACTTAGACGATATTGTTGTATTCGGCAAAACATTTGATGAGCACTTTGAAAATTTGGAGAAAGTTATGGGGAGACTGTCAGATGCCGGACTAAAACTGAAACCGAAGAAATGCTGTTTTCTACAGAAAGAAATCAACTTCCTTGGGCACATAGTCTCAAAGAATGGAATAAGAACTGATCCGAGTAAAACTAAAGCTGTAGAACAAGTTAGAACCCCATCCTGTGAAGGAATTACGGAGTTTCCTCGGGTTAACGGGCTATTACAGAAAGTTTGTAAAAGACTACTCTAGAATAGCAAAACCTTTGTATGACTTAACAAAGAAAGAGAAAAAATGTGTTTGGACTACAGACTGCCAGGGGGCATTTGAAAAGCTGAAGAGCAAGTTAATATCTGCACCAATTTTTGCGTACCCAGATATAGATGCAGGAGAATTTATTCTCGATACAGACGCCAGCGCATTCGCCATAGGATCTGTATTATCTCAAGTACAGGGCGGGAAGGAAAGAGTAATAGCGTACGAGAGTAGAACGTTATAGAAACCAAAGAGACAATTACCCTGAATCTAGTCACGACAAAAAAAAAATAAATGTGAATGGAGTAACAAGTGTAAAAAGGGAGCATAACATTTCGACATCAATGCACTGCAGACCGAAAGAAATTGATTGTACAAGTTTCTTCCAGTACCTCCAGGATGAGTTTGTGGAACACGCTCGGGCCAGGCACGAAAGAGAACACCAGGAGGCGGAATACTTGTGAATGTAAATCTGTTGACTTGCTGTATCCAGATAGTGACTGTATATATGTTTTGTGTAATGACTTTTACTTTTGATACAATTGTGATTGTTTTATTTTTTTTTTTATTTTGATACAGTTTAGGGTTTTTTTGTATTGTGTAGATTTCTAGTCAGTGATTTTGTTATTGTGTGTGTGTGTGTGTATGTTTTTTTTATTACATCAAACAATGTGATATTATGGTGTGTATATTATTTGTTTTAATTTTTGAATTACCGAACTGTACAGCTAACAGTTAAATATCACTTTTGCCAAATCCTTCTTTTTTTTACTATTTGTATTTTTGTATACCGGTACTTAACATGTTTTCTGTCCATTTTGTTTTAATTGTATAAGACAGTGGAAGTCTTGTCTTAAAAGGAGGGGCCAATGTAGCGGGTTTTTTTTTGTTTTATTTATTACTGTTTTATAAATAATTACTGTTTTAGGAAATTTGTTGTATAATTTAGCCCTATCAATAGGATCCCTAATCATAGTGCCCTGATAGTGCAACAGGCCCTAATACTGGACCTAATACTGGAGCCTGCTGCCCTAACAGGTGCCCTAATGGTGTAAGCGGGCCCTAATACTGGAGCCTGCTGCCCTAATGCCCTAATGGTGTAGCAGGCCTCTGTACCGGAGCCTGCTGCCCTAATGCCCTAACATCGTTAGGTCCCTGGGCAAAGTATATAAGGGGAGAGAGAGAATGTGAGAGGAGAGCCAGGAGGGAGCCAGAAGCGAGAGAGCAGAGCTGTTTGACATTGGATGTACATTTATTACTTGTTCGTTTTAATACACTCGATTCCAAAGAAACTTGTGTTCGTCTTCAATAGATTTATTAAGATCTACTGGTTCTTAAAATACAACACAGAACCAACAAAAGTTTGTGACGCTGGACAAAGGAGATCCTTAAGCATTGACTCTGGGAGCCTTAAGAGAGAAAAACGTCGCAGTATAATATTTATAATTCATAGGCGAAACCGCAAAGTTAAACATAACCACAACCATTTTTTGCTTGTCAAGGTTTTTTATAAGTCTAGTCCCCCTCTTTCAATTTGCTTCCGACGCCACTGTAATTTAAGCCTTAAGGTACCCCCGGTATCATAAAAAGGGTTTTATATGTGTCCAGTAACAATGGTATAATAATTTAAGGTGTAATAACAAATCGTCACAAAATGGCTGACCTCTGATCGAAACGACATTTCGTTTTATTAAAAGGATTTTATCGATAGCAACATGTAACTTACTCCATAGCCGATTGAATTTTGCTGTTACTTACTGAATTGAATTTTTTAGATATTCATTTTTTCCCCCAAACTGCAAATGTTTCGCTTATTTGACATATGTACAGTTTATTTATTATCATATCTTTCATAGCCAAATAATTCACTGTTAATTTTTCTAGGTGTGTTATTCCACCTTAAGAAGTTTACTTGCGTCGCCTTGTAGTACCAGTGCCTCGGATAATTAATTTGATTAAATTGAATTAATTTGAAAAAAAAATCTTTTTAACAAAATGAAAAATGAATCCATAAAGTAAATTTCCTTCAGTAAATTTATTTTAATTTTACTGCAAAAATTAGCGAAAACCATCTCAAGTATGAACAACTGAGTAATACTTCTTTTTAATTATATAAAAAAAAACTTAATTCATACTAGTATTACAAGGGTTGTCCCAAAATAGCGTAGAGAGAACACTTACTTAAAATCTGTTCACTGCAATTTTATTAGACTTGTATGTTTTCTTTCGTCAATGACCATTTGGCAACCATACTGAAAAAGTCAATTCTGTACTTTATTTACTTCTTGAGAAAATGAATAATTAGTACCAACAAGTTTCGTCATGCGGCGCAATGTGCGACGTCAAAAATGTCCAGTCTTTACGTTGTTGCTAAACCCTCCACATTATCCTCCACGATAACATTAACGTTTTATTTCCGAAAATGTCTTGGAAAAATATTTTCTTTGCACATGTACCCTGAGTGCACATTCAATATAAATGAAGTGCCTCAAGGCTCTGTCCTTGGTCCATTGTTATTTCTTATTTATGCAAACGATATAGCAGAAAACATGTTAACATTTTGCATACTTTTTGCAGATGATAATAGCCTTCAACATGCTGCGATCAATGTACACGATATGGAATCTAATAAGTTAATCGGGATCTTTTAACTTTAGAAGGTTGGTCTAAGAAATGGCTTTTGAGTTTTAATCCTTAAAAAACTAAGGCTGTTCATTTTAGTAATAAACCTAATACAGTAACCTTTACGTTAAAATTTCAAGGATGTGATTTGGAATTCGTACCCACCCATAAACACTTCGGTGTTATATTTTATGAGGACCTTTCCTGGTCATTTTATATACATTCGATTATAGCAAATGCTCAAAAGAAATTTGGATTAATGACAAAACTTAAATTTAAATTTAACAGAAAATCACTGTCACTAATATATGCTTAGTTTATAAGGCCTCAGTTAGAAAATGCATCTGATGTGTGGGGGGGATGTTCTATTACTGATTCTGACAAATTAGAAAAAATACAATCGATTGCAGCAAGAATTGTTAAAGGTTTACCTATATTTACTTCTCGGGAATCTCTTTACTTTGAAACAGGGTGGAAAACGCTTTATAGTAGAAGGAAAATATCCATGCTAAAAACAATGTATAAAATTGATCGAAACATTTTACCCAGTTATGTAATGGATATTTTTCCATCCAAGCGTGCTACTGTATCTAACTATACTACCAGAAATGCATTGAATTACTTTTTTTTTTAGATATGGTGATAGATTTTTGAATATTATTCATACTAGACTTCGTCACAATTGTGCCCTAAATAATGATTTATTTCGATGTAATATTATAAACAGTCCACTCTGTTCGTGTGGTAAGCTCGAAGATACTTGCCATTATTTTTTCACATGTAATAAATATAAAGATGCTAGAAATGTTCTATTTAATGAAATTTTTCAAATTGTAAATCTTAACATTGTCAATACTCATGATTTACTTTGGGGTGACAGTGCAATAAGTGACAATGAAAACAAGCATTTATTTACATTAGTTTATAATTATATCAAAAACACTGAAAGATTTAACTGAGCTTAAAACTCATAGTACACCGTTGTTAATTATATACATGTCAATTGCATATATGTATACTGTCATTCTATTTATGTTGTGTACACATACCTTGTATCATATCTTTGTATTGGGAGAGGGCGGTTTAAGTTATGGAACTTGTGCCCAATCCCAATTGTATTTTTGTACAATAAAAATATGTTCAAATCAAATCAAAGAGAGTGTTGCAAAACAGCGGGAATACTCCCTAACGTGAAAAGTACCTTTAAATATCCGCATCGCTTGAAGAGTCATATCTAAATATAGATACATTACGTAGACGACTATATTTACATAGCGGGTATGTTCCGAATATAGGCAAAATACAGTGATACACAAACATTTTACGCGCATTTCTATCGAACACGGCAACCGCCAAATACAGTAAGGAAGATGGCCATATATTCTGTATTTGATGTTAACATATGTCAATTGATTTCAACTGTCCAGCGTGTTTCTTTGGAGATACATGAATACATCTGATTCTGGCTCTTCAAACCCGTCAGAGTTGTAATTATAATCATCGCATGTTTCTATAGTATCTACATGTAGATAAACGTCTAGTCCAGATAAAAAGGTGGAACAAAATCCGTACATATTTTCATTAACCCATTGCTCCATCACCGATTCATACTTTTTTATTGTTTTTGTTTTTTGCTTTAACAACCTATACAATCAACATACCCGGTTATTTCGTAAAAAAAAAAAGGAAAAAATCAACTTTCTACATTGATGCATGAATTGTTCTAAAATCCTTTGTTAAGAAGAAAATGTTTATAACGGGGACTTTACACCATAAGTGATTTTTTAAAAAAAATTTAAGCACGCATGCAAAATATTTTTTTAACGAGCATTTAAATAACTTTATGACATTTTTAAATTTTCTATATGCATTATTCAAACTGTTTTGGGATTCGAACCCAATCAAAAAGGTCGGACACGGTTACTCTCTATTCTAACTGCGTTACCACACGACTAATCTAGACATGACTTTCAGCGGGGGAATTTAACACAGCGTTCTAAGATTTCAAAGGTATTGAGGATTTTACCCAAAAGTTAGATTTTTAAAAATATGCTTCTATGAAACAAAAATCGGAAATGGCAGTTTTCAAGAAATCGTCTTATTCCAAACGTAAACGAATAAATATAAAGTGTTATTGAAGAGATCTTTTTATATTGGGTGTGCTCATACTCAGGCTGAATTAAACAAAATAATTTGAAAAAAATATACAGCCGATTAGATACTGTACATGTAATTGTATGTAATGACGTTTAACATGTTGTTTTGTATGCAAATTACGCATACAAGGGGAGAACAATGCATTTTTAAATCACTTTGAACTGCGCAGCTACAGACTTAAATTCAAGATTTAAAAATATGAAAAAATATGAAAGGAGGTCATTAGTGTCTACTCTACAACCATTTGTTGAGAAAAAGGTCAAAGCTTACTTATTTAAGTTGTAACTTTGTCTCAAAAGAGGGTACCCCATTCTTAAAATGAGTCTCAAAAACCATCAATTTGCACGAGATATTTTTGTCTGTGCCTATGGAGGTACATGTACATAAGAGTTATATTTTATGCGATAAGCTTGAATCCGCGTAAAATACCCCCCCCCCCCGCGTTTGACTAAAATAGTCCAATTTTAGAGTGGAAAATAAAGCAAACGCGTATTTAATACCCACGCGTATTGTCTGACTGTAGAAAACGAGTAGTTAACCACCAGCGTAAATAACCACTTTTACAGTAATAATTTGGACCCCTATAATACTTCTAAAAAGAATTTAATTTAATTTATACTCATAGAACTAAAACAAAACAATTTGAACTGGTATAGAGATGTCTGTCACATTCAGTCGAGATTGTATTGAAGTGACATTTATTTTTATCGATGAAAATATAACGTCAATGTGCCTCCATAGACACGGGAGTTCTAAGTATAGCCTGGAATTTTCTTGTTCTAAAAATAGATACCATGCCTACTGATGAAAATAAGGGTGCCCAATTTTGAGGCAAAGTTTCTACATTTATGTGCAAAATTCAACCTTTTTCTCAACAAATAGTTGTAGAAGAGAACACCATTGAACCCCTTTCATATTTTTTCAGATTTTTAAATCTTCAAGATAAGTCTGTACCTGCTCAGTTCTACAGCTGTTTTAAGTTATTAAAAAGGCATTGTCCTGTTCTTGTATGCATAATTTGCATACAAAACAACATGTAGAATCTCATATTTATTGCTTTTATATCTTTTGGCAACAGTTTTGGTCAGTTTCGGGCAGAAACAAGCCAGTTCAAGAAATGTTCACATTCTTTTGCTCAAATGTAAAAGATGGCAGCACATCCCCCTTAAAGACGCTTACCCATTACCAAGGATTTACGACTCATTAGATCAGCTGAATGGAGTCAAGTGGTTTTCCACTCTTGATTTAAACTCCGGATACTGACAGGTTGAAATGTCTCCGGATGACCGCAGCAAGACAGCTTTTGCTAGAAGAGGCTTAAAGTTGACATGAATTCATAAATACGCATTATTTCCCTTTTATCTCGGACTACCGCCATATTAGTTGTCGATTTCTATTGTTCTGCTCATCGCTATACTCCCCCTATATAAGGCAGATAGCACTATTCATGCTTCACCGCATTCAGGTATTTCATTCACCCGAAAACGTTACATGCATTGGACGAAAAGACTTGTAGAAACGCGTTTTGAACAAAAATATTATGACAACCACTGCACTGGTAAGGAATATCCAAAGAACTACGAAACAATGCAGACTGAAATCCTAAGAACACAAATTTCAAAATCCTCGATAAGTGTAGAACGTTTTCCTGTGCAAGATATAACATCGCACATGCGCAAACTACACACTGTGGCCGATCGAGCAATGTCAATGTTCGCATGGATTTTAAAAACGGGGTGTTTTTGTAGAAACCTATGGAAACGATGTTACGTTGTTACTTTCTTGGATTTACTATCGTTTATCTACTGTGTTGGATGTAGTCCCGCTGTGGTCTTCAAAAAGAAGCAGACGTTATGCACTCTGTATGAACGACACACGTGTTCGATGTGCATGCGAAGTAAGGCAGCACTATCTGTGCAAAATAATACGGATACATTGGAAATTCTTTCAAAGAATAAATATATTTTGTGTTTTATTGATTGTAGTTTCCTTTATTCTTTTTTACAAACATTTTACTACAATGTGTAGTTCATGCATTTTGAAGTCCGTGCAACCTGAATGCCTCGATCGGAAACTTTCTCGACCGGTATATATATCCCAGTGGCAGTAGAGGAGTGATCAAAACTAATATGGCGACCAAATGCTTTTATGAATTCATGTCAGCTTTAATTATATCAATTTAAGGTCATGCCATTCGGGCTTTGTAATGCCCCAGCAACCTTTGAGCGACTGATGGAGACAGTGCTAAGAAATCTTCAATGGGATATCTGTCTAGTGTATCTAGATGATATTATTGTGGTGGGAAATACCATAGAGGATATTATCCAAAATCTTACTCTAGTGTTCGACAGTTTACTGGCTGCTGGTCTCAAGTAAAAAGCACGTAAATGTACATTATTTGATAAGGAAGTAGAGTATTTAGGTCATATCGTATTTGAAAGAGGGATAGCAACAAGCCCCGAAAAGATCAAGGCGGTTAAAAAGTGGCCTGTTTCATCTAACCTCACGGAGTTAAGGTCATTTGTAGGAACCTGCAGTTACTATAGAAGGTTTGTGCCAAATTTTGCAATGATTGCCAAACCGTTACATGACCTGTCAAAGAAGAATATAACCTTTATATGGAATGATGATTGTCAAAATGCCTCTAGATGGAATGATGATTGTCAAAATGCCTTTGATACTTTAAGTGAAATGCAGTATTCCGATAAAAATCTAAATAAGGTAAAGTGGTTGGCAAATAAAAGTCATCCTGAATACAATGTCATATCAGGGGAGTCAATGACTGTTAAATCCTTATGGTCACAGTGGGATAGATTGATTTTACAAGAAGGCGTTCTTTACAGAAAATGGGATGATTTGATTTCAAAGGGTAAAATACTACAAGCGGTTATTCTAAACGAAGAAAGGAGAACCTGTCAACGTTTTCGACATTTAAAAGACACATACGACTCCTTACCACCCACAGTCAGATGGTATGGTTGAGCGTTTAAATCGGACTTTGACAACGATGCTCAGTGCCTTTGTAAATGAGCACCACTCCGATTGAGATGTCCATTTGCCATATGTTATGATGGCCTATCGGTCAGCCATACAGGAAACTACTGGAATGACTCCAAATATGTTAATGTTAGGCCGGGAGTCAAAAACGCCATTAGATGTTATGTATGAACCACCTCGTAACATTAAAGAGACCCCGTCAAATAAATGGGTATGGGAACTATAAGAACGTCTAGAGATTGCTCACAATGTTGTCCGGGAAAATATTGGACAAACCACGGTCAGACAAAACTGAAATGGAAAACATTTGTAAGCGGTGAAGAGGTCTATGTTTTCTTTCCGAAACGAAAGCCTGGGACCTTTCCAAAATTTACAAGCTATTGGCAAGGTCCATATAGGGTTATCAAAAAGATGTCTGATATAACGTATTTGATCAATTGAGTCCTAAAGGGGGTGAACAAGTTATACATGTTGACCGTATGCGAAAGAAGTATCCTGAGGTACTTTCAAATGAGGAATTTCCACCACTAGTGGAAGACCAAGAGCCACTCAATGAAGAGGGCAAAGATGATGTTACATATGATAACCCTGTCCCTAATGATAGACCTGTTAGAAATAGAAGGCCACCTAAATGGCTTCATGATTATTATGTTGATAATCCTGATAAGTAGTGTTAAGTATGATAAGTAGAATATCTGTAAGAGGACGGTGACTTATACTCTTTTCATTTGTTGTAGATAGCAAAGACTAAGACCACTCCAAATTATGAGTTTCGGCGTTGTCCAATGTGTTCCTATTCAGCAAGAAGTGAAGAGGACTACAAAGGACACATCTTCAAGTGTGCAATGCGGACCTTTCAATGTCCTGTGTGCGACTTCTGCGATAATAAAGAGGATAAGCTGAAGCGACACATGAAGAGATGTCACCCTGGTCTATTGAAGGAAGAAGTGATTAAGCTGGGAAGCAAGGAGGATAAGTGTGAAGTAAGGGAACAGCGTAAAGATGATTGGCTTGCACAAGATCAGGGAGATCATATTGGAGAAATCTCAGATGAGGATAGCGATAAAGAAGATGACGAGGACACCGCGAGTGATAAATAAGCCGGTTCTCAAGAAAAAGAATTTTGACAATGAAAACTGTTAAGAAGTTTAGAGACGGTGTAACGACGAAAAATGACCCCCATAGAATATTGACCGGGGGTCATTTTTCTACGTAGAAAAATGACCCACTCAGTTGTAGAATACTTGGATTACATCGTAGAAATTATGGCCTTAGGGTCTCCGTGTGGGTTGTAGAAAAATGACTCCGTAGAATATTAACTAAATTTTATTACATATTCTATGTTTACTTGGTTAAGGTCCATTCTTTTCCCTTAGGGTGGATACAGTGATAGTGGTGATGGGGGGGGGGGATTAAATTGCCTGCTTGGTACTTAGATTCTTTTTTCGTATAACCTTGTACGAATAACCAGCTTAGGTTCGCTATTCTGATCACCTGTCATTGCCTTTCATCATCATTTCAGTCTGTTTTTTAATTTTTCCAAAAAAAAAGGGAAAATATATATATTTCCTCTTAATTAAAGTACATTGTCCAACCATGACTGAAAAGGAATGATATCAATCTTAATAAAAAAAAAACCTCGTACAAATTGTAAACAGGTAATGATACCAGTATTTACAGGGGAAGAGTAAACTGTTCATCATGGTCTCTATCACAATGAGGAATTTATTATAAACCATGGGTCTGAAATAGGCACAATTCATCACTTTTTCAATTCATCATTTTATACGCTGGTTGGGGGGGGGGGGGGTCCGATGGATATTTATGGGAAGGGGGGGGGGGGTCGGGGCCCTTTATAGGTAAATTTAATAAGTGAACTTAATAAGTTTGAATTCCCCATCCCTTAGATCCGCAAACGATTGCATGCGTCATCTCATTTATATATTTTTAACAAACAATTCTTTATTGTTACAACAGGTTTAAAAAGAATGTATTTTAAACAAATATAATGCTTGATTTTAAAACCATATGAACATCACAAATCCCAAAACTTCGAATTTAGAATTGAACACAAGAAACAGAATACTTTTCAAATGATTTTGCATGAATTTAAAATCGATATCTGTTGTACTAGTAATCAAATTGACATTTAATTGACATGTACTTGTATCAGTGAAAGCAAATTGCAAAGAAATAATGACACTAAACAGGGTTTGGCATTGACTTTGACTCCATTTGAATATAACTCTGGTATTTAAAAAACGACATTTGAATCTAGTAATTAATACGGGCATATTCTTACATTAAAACTTTACTTTGATTTCCCATATAAGTATCCCATCATACTCAATTTTCGCAGTTTCTAAAAGTAGAAACAACAGCTGGGTTTTTTTATCATTCTCGAAAAAGTGATCTCTAAATTGAGTGTTAATAAAGTATACCATCTATTGAGATATATTTGTTGATAAGTAAAAATCGAAGTATAAAAACTGCTCCACGACCAAATTGCATACACAAGATTTATACATACCAAACTTACAAATCATAATAATGTTATCCCTAATCATATCCTACTGTTTACTAATAATTGTAAAGGTTGCAAACTTATGTACAACTTATTATTAGATAAAAAGAAAGAATCATGTACATTTATATCAAAATGGAGAGAAAAGGGTCATAACTATGCACAGGAAACCTGGAACAAAATTGTTTAACCCCCTTTTAAATCTACACAAGAATCAAAACTACATTGGTTACAGTTCCAAATTCTTCATAGAATTTTTCCGAAAAATAAATATCTTTTTAAAAAAGAAGCAGTGTCTCCTGTATGCACTTTCTGTAAAAGAAATGAAGAGAGAATTGGACATTTATTTTATGAATGTACTGTAGTAAAAGAATAATGGACTGATATTTTGAGACAGTTTAATTTATTAATAACAATAGATAAACAATCTGTTCTTTTTGGAAAATATAAAAATAGAGAAATTTAAATTTTTTTTTACTTGGTAGTTCTTATTGTGAAGCAATATATTTTTTCTTGTAGGCTAAATATAAAAGCAAGGCGAATCCAAATATACATGAATTAAAAAACGTTGCAATAGATAGGCTTTTGACCGAAAAATATTTGCTAATGAAAAATTGTAGATATAAGGAGTATGAAGGCCATTGGCAAAAAATATGTGATAAGCTGTAGTACTGAAGTATATATATGGTTAAATTGTTTCTTTATTGTGTTTCTTTTTTATTTTGTTTTGAACTGCGATGTTGTTGGGTTTTTTTTTCATTTCTTTATCCTCTTTCAAGTATCGCTGTATCACATGAATATGGTTTATATTTTATATACGAGTACACATGTAAACAATGCCCCTACCCCTTTCTCTCTCTCTCTCTCTCTCTCTCTCTCTCTCTCTCTCTCTCTCTCTCTCTCTCTCTCTCTCTCTCTCTCCAAACCTTACTTTCACTATATAAGGACCGTACAGTATAAAATATTCAAATAGTCAAAAGTTTTCCAATATGAGTATATAAACTAATGTACGAGATTTGTCACGTATGAACATGTATACACTCAACAAAACTTCTAAGTGTTCACCCTAATATATAGAATAATTTTGAAATAACGAAATAAAATGATGTGAAATTTTCAACATTTCGTAACTGATATGTCTTCTCATCAATAGCACAGATAAAATAAAACAACACCGATTGAAATCATTTACCCGTGACGAAACGTCAAAACATAAAATTGTTATTTTTCTGAGCATGCCTAATATGATTGTCATTTTTTGTGATTGATTTTAGTCTTTGGTGATAGTTTAAAAAGAAAACCATTAACATGGCCAAAATGATCACTGCAAACAAAGCCAGAGCAGTTGGAATATTGGTGTCTGCATTGTGTCCACAACAGATCGTATTAACTTTAAATTTGTTGTTTGTTTTGACCTCGATATTGTTTTAAATATTAAGCAATCCGAAGAAAAAGTTATTTTGATATATCTTTTTCTATTTCGTAAGCAAAATATCATTTTCATCGGCAACTTAAAATAATCGAAAAGCTCTGAGCAAAATTCAACCAAAACGGAAGTGTTAGTGATATTTAGCAAAGGTCAACATCTTGGGTTGCAACCTGAGGTCAAGATCAATGCATCGTTCTTAACAATTTGAAAGTTTAGTGGAAATCAGTCACCTTGACAGCAAGACAAATAAATGTGCTTATTTCATATATGAAAAACATTATACTGGGTGAACACTTAGAAGTTTTGTTAAGTATATGTTGTGAAAGTGGAAAATTCAATTTAAAAAAAAAGAAAAAAGTAAAAAACGAAGTCATCATCAACGTGTTGCATACTGCATACAGAAAGTCGAGAAGGCGGGTCCTTTACAGTATTGCAGTGTACTTGACGGTTCGTTATAGATCTTATTAGTTATAAAGTTTATTTTAGACAAAATGCATCTGTCAGGTAAACAGCATTCGGTCTAATATAATGCCATTTGTGAATGACTGCAACATTACATCCTCCAATAACTTGATTCAGCGATGCCATTAATTATTACCTTTTGACTTGAGAAGAGTTTCATGTATGTGTTGTTTGTATATTAAGGAAACAATTTAGGAACTTCAATATCAGAATTTGAACAACGCAAAACGTTTTGTGACCTTTAATGTTGGTTGGAATAAACAAATTGGTCTCTGCAATTATTTTTTCTCAAACAAGTATTTGATATAGGTATTGTCCGATCCTGAGAGCAGTTTGAGTTAAAGTACAATGTACATTAAAAAAAACCATGCCATTGTTATACAATGGCAGCATTACATTCTTAAATTACTTTGGAATTATAAAGCAGACTTGATCAAAATCTATTAGAATCAATCACTCATACCTGTAGTTATAAATGTTTCAATAGAACTATCACTATAAGACACTATAAGGCATCTAGTGTGATGTTTCATGTGTATTGCACTTAAATCAGTCAATATCAATAAAATCATCAAATATGTAAATAAAATATGAAAATAAAATTGAGGCCAAAAATTTTTGTTGATGCCAAATTTGAGGTCAGGCCAAAATTTGGGGTCAAGCCAAAAATGAGACCAATAGTCCTCATTCGACTTGAAAAAGTTTTTGTTTATTTGTTTGCCAGCTTTTAATTACAAGAGCTTGCCACTTTGTTTATGGTTAAAACAACGCTGTCGAATTCTAAACCCCTCCTCCCATGGGAACATTTTAAATTTTACAAGTAGAAAATTGAATTTATAAGGAGCCCCCCCCCACGTCTTTGGAAGCAGATAAAAAATTATAGAAAAAAATTCTAAATCCCCATCCCCTCACACATTAGGATTTTGTAAACTGGCGAAAAATGTTTTTCTTATTTTTTTCGCTTGTCCTGATTTCAGATTAGTCTGTCCCATCCTCTTAAAAAAAACGATGCTGCGTGCCTGTACTTACACAACTTTATTGAGCATATAATGGCGGCGATGCGGAGTTTGAAGTTAAAGTTATCAAACATTGAGTGTAACGTTAGCGGAATCGTGATAGATCGTAAATTCCGAATTTACACGCGAGTTGTTGTCTTATGTGTACCTGTAACATAAGTCTGTTGGTGTGACGGTGATTTGTTGGTTGTAAGACATTCAGTGTAGCTAAATAGAAAAGATACTAAAAAATCCGCCTTATTTGTCGAAATTTCACATCTGTCTTCTTGGGTTTTTCTTCTAAAAATATACAAAACGTAGTCATTACATAGGTTTGTCTATGAAATCATCTACTATAATAATGGGGCCTATTTAGCAAAGCGAGCATAATGCAAAAAGGGAGCGCATGCGAGGACATCATAATGCATATACCTCCGGGGGGTGGGACACAACCCTAAAAAGGCTTAGCGAAGGGGCTCCACAAGGCAAGCTGACAAGTACTTCACACATCGCTTTGTTCAAACCGATGTTATTTAAAAGTGTAAAACGGGAGGCGCATACTTAGTTCTGTCTAATCTGTCATATGCTTTCGCTGCCCCCCCCCCCCCCCGGGACACTCGCCAAACATAAATGCGACACGTATCGCCTTAAATTTCTATAATTTCTATGTAGTTTATAAGCGAGGTCAAAATTCTATGGGTGTCAGTTTTCAACGTGTGGGGGTCGTAGATCTACTGATCTGGAATGGTTTTCTACTGTACAAAAAGGACCCTACATGTCATAAAATACTGACACTAGGTCAGTTTTCTCCGTAGAAATCTGACCCCCAGGTCAATATTCTACGGGGGTCACTTTCCGTCGTTACACAGGTACAATTCATCAATGACAAGGTTCGTGCCCTGTTTTTGTTTACATGGGTTCAATATACCTGTAAAAAATCTTTTTCAAGTTTATCTGTCTATCTTCTTATTCATTTTAAGCATAAATAAACAGCTCCTCCCCTTTAACACATTCATTTAAGGTCTAAAACTGAAATTTTCACTTTAACATTCAAAATGTAAACAAAAGCTTTGTTAATATAGCAAATAATTGTAAGCTCTGTAACTCAACGAATGACACTTAAGTTTTGGTTGCCTATTTAAAATCCCTCACCGAAGCATTGTAAACATTAAAATCGAAAAAATAATTTTTGACCAAAATCATGACTATGCCCATTTAAAACCACTATTTTTTCATGTATATGCAGCACATGTTATGTATCACTACGCGGCGCAGCCAATACCGTTTTTTGGTTATGCTATTGTGACCGCGAAGATTCGTACGATGCTAAGGAATTTCTTCTGGAACTGCATCCGTCGTATGCAGTACGGTCGGGGTGAGGAAATATTGGCGTAAAGATTACAAGGTAAAGGGTTGTGGCGCGCTGTGGGCCGTAAGGTAAAAACAAAAAGGATAGGTGTGCCGTATTCCCGAAGGTCCACCAATGTGCAATTACAGAGAAATAAAAGGCAATTGATGCAGGATTCGGAAACTATTGGACGAGACTCAACGATGGCAGCATTACAACAATTTAAAAAACAGACATGTTACAAACAAGTCGGATATGGCCAGTATTGGCCTCCGGACTCAAGACTCTGGGTGAGTCGGATGACTGGCCGAGGCTGGCCGCCGTATTCCAGACTGATACATAACTATATATAGGAATCCGAACAATTAGTATAAATTGACAGGTGATGACATTAGGCTGTTAGGTAAGCTGAGTGAAAGGTTCACAGATATAAATAATTAAATAAACTCAATCGAGTTTTTGATGTCCAAGATATGAAAAACTGATAATTGCAAAATGTTGTTTTAACAGATAAGTAGTCCTTGAGACATGACACTCTGTCTTTTTGAAATCACAAACATAGAGTACAAAAAGTGTGAATAACTAATTGAATAAGTAACTTTGTATGAAATACTGTAAATTAAATTTTATTCGCGGCGACTTTACTTCGCGATTTACTTCGATAAACTGGTTCGCGACAATAAATGTTCGCGACTAAGCCTGACCCAGACTCGTATATTATTATAACAACAAGGTTAGCTTTTTAAAAAGCTAAGAAAGTCAGCCAGCACAATATTAATATTTAGGTCAAAAGTGAATACATAAGCTCTCATTAAGAGAGTTCAGGAGATATGTATGCGGACTCCAGGCCGTGCCTGCAGACGATACCGTGGATGTTCTTCTAGAGGCGTCACTGACGATGCGCAGTTTGACCTAGAAACTGACCAGTTTCATAACTTATTCGAATTTCTCAAACACGGACTGTCTAATTCCTTCCCAGAATTCCAATTCACGCAAGCGCATTTGAAGTTTCATCCTAACTTAATTAGTCAGCCCGTGGGCTGACTAATCATACGACAAAGACTGGTTCGTGGCAAGAAATATTCGCGACGACGAGGCTCTCGCGAACCTCGCGAATAAAAGTTAACTGTGAGAAAATATTACAAAACACATGTTGAATTTAAAAAGTAAAGTCCAAAATAAAGTTATTAATAAACAGTGATGAATTTTGCACGGTAATACTAAATTAAAGACACACACATTTTGTGTCGCTCACCTTTTATGAAATTATTGGGCTATAGGCTTCAAAATTGATTCGTAATGTTATAACACAAAGACAGTTGAAAATGTAAATATATAAATATAAGTAATAAAGAATAATTCCTTGAATATTATGAAGTGATCAAATACGGTCGGACGTTATCAAATCTATCATATTGAGCCCTTCGGGCTTTGTCGGATATGATCACCCTCGACCGTATTTGATCACCTCATAATTCTCAAAGAATGAATCCTTATACCTTAAAGAAAAACCCAGATTATTTCTGCAATGCCCGAAACTAATATACTCTTTTAAACTACCAAAGACAAAAGTTATATCGATACATTTCAGTTATATACTAGCGGAAAAAAGAAACTGTGCATTATTTAATATATGAAAAAACATTTAAAAATTACAATGAACAAATTTTATTTTTTGTAATACTGTTAACACATGTATTCGTAACAACATCTCATAACACATTAATCTCAACGTCGAATAACGTCAATTTTAGCACACTCGAAAGTCACTGTTATTTAAAATTGAATTAACAAAATTAATAACGCGTGTGACCACCATTTGCGTTCACGCAGGCTTGACAGCGACGCTTCATTGATGCCACTAAAGTGTTAAGAAATGCTTGAGGGATGTTGTTCCAGATGTTGGTTAAAGCCTGGTCTAAATCAGCCAATGTCACTGGCTGATTTGGTAAACGGCGTAAACGTCTTTCCATTATCATCCCAGACGTGCTCGATCGGCGACAAATCGGGGGAAACAGCTGGCCAAGGCAAGACATCGACATTCTGTTGAACAAACAAGTCCCTGACTACACGTGCAACGTGTGGCCTTGCGTTGTCTTTCTGCAGAGTGATGTGATTTTGATGTCTCTGTATGAAGGGTATCACATGACGCTAAATAATTTCATCTCGATAGCGTACGCCCGTGAGATTTCCATTGACTATTTGTAGAGGGGTCCTTCCACGTACTGATATTCCACCCCACACCATACCGCTTCCTCCACCAAATTGTCGACGTTGCACAACACAAGCGTCCTGGTAACGCTCCCCAACGCGACGATACACCCTACAACGGCCGTCACTGCTATCCAAATGAAACCTGGATTCATCATTGAACAGAATATTGGCCCAGTCCTGTATTCTGAATCGCAGATGTCGTGTGCACCTCGCTAGCCTGGCGATACGATGACGTTAAAGCAGTAGTGGGCGCAGCGCTGGACGTCTTGGTCTGATGTTTTGCTCGCGCAGACGATTATGCACAGTTCTTGGACTAATTGGTCGAAGCCGTGGAATGCTACGGGGAGTCAAACTTGCTGTCTGGAAACGATTTCTCAGATGCACAAGTCTAATGTGGTTGTCCTGTTGACGTGACGTCACACGAGGTCGCCCAGAGCGCGGTCGATCCTGGGGCTGCCAGATTGTTGAAAACGTCTCCATAATGACTGGATGGTGTTCCGATGAACTCCAAAGTGTCTTGCTACAGTATTTTGTGCCATTCCAGCTTGCAGCATCCCAACAGCACGATTACGTTGGTTTTCGTTGAGTCGTGGCATGACATAGGGGTAAATTTTGTTGAAACTAAAGTGATTTCCTTAACAAAAAAAGTTTAAACAAATCCTTTACAGTTCTTATTCCAAACAGTATTGGCCTGTAAAACTCGTGCGTACAAATTCTTCAATAAACAACAGGTGCCCACTAACCATGAAAAAGTCCGTGCACCCGGACAGTTACCATCCGATATTGTCAAAAACAATACCATTATCGATTGTTTAAATTTTATAAATACAAACAATAGATATAGAAAACTTATACTAAATTTTATAATGCACAGTTTCTTTTTTCCGCTAGTATACAATGTACTAAGTAACTGTCAATCGAAAGATTTGTTGATTTATTTAACGTATATTGTTGCTGTTGTCTATTCACGTAAAAAATCGCTTAAACATGCAAATACGTGTAGTTGATTTTCACGCCTGCAGATTTTATAACATTCAAATAGCCAATTGATATCATTCGATCTCTCTCTCTTGCAGGACGCATAAAAAGAAAAGCAGACAAACCAAAAATTAACGATGGAATCATTTGTATGAACTGCGATATAACGAAATATTTGTTACATCCTTGTAACCAGTATTATTTCATACCTCTTCCTCATCTCTAATATCACATATTCAAATGGTCCAGTCCTAGAGTCATCGTCTCAAACCATGGCCAATATGTACGATCCTCTTCCTTTTGTAACGTGTCGAGGGGTCCGTTACCTAGTCATTTCTAGTGTCTGGGGGTTGAATATTAAAATATTAAATAAGTAGATGCTGTCGTTAGACAGTTATACCCGCACCAAGTGTTTGCCCTAAATAACATTGTTTTGTACCAGTTTTAGTAAAAATGAAGGGCACATGCAATTTCCGGTAATTTTAAAAAATTATAATTTTCGTAAGGGATGAAAACCCATCCCATAATACACATAAGCGGCCCTTTATGTACAATTTTGGGTTAGAACTGTTTGCATGTGAATTTTAAGTTAATCAATAATCTTAACATTTCATGTCATAGAAAGTATGGTCTATATAATTATTACAAATAAAATTAAATTATGCCCCCTCCCCTCGGCGGTTGCCAGCTTCAGATTTGCTTCTGTGTGCCAACATCGTGTGCACGGAATAAGAGAAGGGGTGAGAGTAAGGGGTCCAGACCCTCCTCCTCCCTTGAAAAATTCATTTAATCTAATAATAGTCTATAGGACAGTCCCTATCATATCCAAAGATATGATGTGTCTGTTCATTAAATCATGAGGAGTTCTGATATCTAGGGGTTTTTTTAGTTACAAACGTCAATTTTCTGCAATTATTAATGACTCCCTGGATGAAATTAAAATTTTTAAAACTTTATACAGCCCCTGTCATATCCCAAGATATGATGCGTTTTTTTCATTAAATCATAAGAGGAGATCTGGGATCTAGGTTTTTTAGGAGTGGTAAACGTCAATTTTCTGCTACTATTTGACTACCTGGATGAAATTGAAATTTTTTAAACCTTTATACAGCACATCTATAGGACAGCCCCAATCATATCCCAAGAGATGATGAAGCTAATCCAAAAGTTGTAAGAGGAGTTCTGGAAACCATACTTTTTTTGCATAAAAAATGTCATTTTTCGTTGCCCGCTGATCCCCGTAATAAAAAAAATATTCTGAAACCTGATCATATTTCAGAATGACACCCCCAATCATATTTTTGAAGATCATTTGGCTACTGCAAAAAATATTGACGTTTTTGAAACCAGTTTTTTTTTTGTTAAAAAAATCTCATTTTTCAGCCACCAAATGACCCCCAGGACAAAATTGAAATTTAATTCCGAAACCTTATTGCGCATCAATTGAACACCCCAAAACATATTTTAAGAGATGATTTGTCTATTGTTGAAAATGTAGGAGCAGTTCGAGGAAAAAGTTTTTTTTTTATGAAAAACGTCATTTTTTACCAATTATTTGACCCCCCCCCAGGACTACCAGAGAATTTTTGATACCTTTTTACAAAACAACATGACACCCCAAATAAAACTCCAAGAGTTCCGTTTGCTGGTTTATAAGATGTAAGATCAGTTTGAGAAAGTAAAACGTGACAGACAGACGGACAGACAGACGGACAGACGGAACAGGGTAACAACAATATACTCGAACTTTCTTTAATAAGTGCGGGTATAATAGAACCGTTTTAACAAGAGCTTGGACTTTCGGTGGGATGTTACTATCTAGTTTACTCATCAAAACAAGCTTTCAAATATTGACCTCCTTTCTTCTAATTCGCTAAGAGAAGCTCATTAATATACATAGACTGTCAAAACCGGAAAGTTGTTTGCCAAGATCTGCTCTGCTATGTGAAATTGACGCTGTTTCAGCGAAATATACATCCCTGGATGAGGTCGGACGAGTGTCACTGCGTTCAATGTATTCATATCTATTAGCCAATGACTGGACAGTAAACAACGAGTAGACCCCGCCTTCATCAAATCGGAGTTTGTCACGTACTACCCAAAGTCCAAGCTCTTGTTAAAACGGTTCTAATAATTTTCCTCTCTAAATTATTGTTAATTACAATTGGCTTACAAATATTTACAAATAGGCCTTCCTTTACTTCCGGCAAAATCACAAGACGGATATAGTCGGCCAGGATTTATATTTATATTTATAACATGTACATGTCACAAATTCATATTAGGTGCTCTGTATATTACCAAAGCAAAGAAATTTTAAAATGTAAAAATACAGGTATATAACATGTCATGAATATATTATTGTTGAATTAATGAATTATATTAAATATTTATGGTAAATTTGTCAATTTGTAGATTTTATAATAATTTACATGCATGCTAGCATATCCTTATACAGTGACATACTAGTAACTATATTTTTTTTCATATGCATTGATAATAAATGAAAATAATATATATATTTAAAAGAACATTTTATTTATTTTTCATCCATGCTTGCGTGCAGGCCTACATATTTCAGCATGCGCAGTCTGATATTTCCGGACACGACTTCCTACTAGACTGTGAAACTTGCAAAGTTGCGTTAGTGCGACGGCGTGTTGTGCAAAGTTGTGTTAGCGCGACGGCGTGTTGTGTGTTAGCGCGACGGCGTGTTGTGCAAAGTTGCGTTAGCGCGACGGCGTGTTGTGCAAAGTTGCGTTAGCGCGACGGCGTGTTGTCCAAAGTTGCGTAAGTGCGACGGCGTGTTGTGTGTTAGCGCGATGTCTCGTTTATCTGAACGCGATGTCGCGCTAACGCAAATGGCCCTATCCGGACACCATATATATACCCTCTGTGGGTCACGTGACAATCTCCGCTCGTTGCTAGGCGAAAATACAAGCACAGTCGTCATGTGCCGTTCGCATGATTTACTTTACATGACATAAAATCGTTACACTACCCACGCCTTCGATGACATGCGACCCGCATGTTATTAAAATGTGAAAATATAAACTACCAATGTAAGATTACACAAACTACAAGGTTAATACTTATCTTTGCAGCACAAATAGACAAATTTCCTTTAAAGCCTTTAAAATGCATGTCAAATGATTTGCATATCAAACACAACTTTAGAAATAACATTAGTGTCAACATTTCCGTTGTAACGACGAAAAATGACCCCCGTAGAATATTGACCCGGGGGTCAAATTTCTACGGAGAAAACTGACCCAGGGTCAGTATTCTATGACAACTAGGGTCCTTTTTCTACAGTAGAAAGCCATTCCAGACCTGTAGATCTACGACCCCCCACACGTTGAAAACTGACCCCCATAGAATTTTGACCTCGCTTATAAACTGCATAGAAATTATAAAAATCAGAGGTAATTCGTGAAACATTCATGGTTGGCGAGTGGAAAGGGGGCAGCGAAAGCATATAAAAGATGGATGAACCACCCGTTTTACCCTGTTACATATATAGCATCAGTTTGAACAAAAAGATGTCTGCGTTTAACTTAAACTTGAAGTACTTGTCAGCTTGCTTAAGCTTTATGGTGCCCCTTCGCTAAGCCATTTTAGTTTTGTGTCCTTCCCCCAAAGGTACATGCATGATGATGCGTTCGGTTGCGCTCCCTTCTTGCATAAGTAAAGACGGTAATGATGCGACAGCTCGCGTCTGCTCGTTCTGCTGAATAGGACCCACAATTTTAGTGGATGATTTCATAGACAAACCTAAATAATGACCTCTGTACGAGTATGTACATGTATTGTATATTTTTAGAAGAAAAAACTTAGAAGACAGATGCGAAATTTCGACGAATAAGGCGGATTTTTTAATTGTATGTTGTATTTAGCTAAAGTGAATGTCTGACAACCAAACAAAACACCGCTTATGTTACAGGTGCACATTAACTTTTTGTGATTGAGGACTTTTGGTCTCAAAATTGATTGGTCTCTACAAACATTTTTGGCCTCAATTTTATTTTCATATTTTCTTTACATATTTGATGATTTTATTGATTTCAAGTTCAATACACATGACACATCACACTAAATGTTTTTAAGAGTCTTATAATGATAGTTCTACTGAACATGTTTATGAGTACAGATATGAGTGATTGATTCTAATAGATTTTGATCAAGTCTATTTTTAATTTAATTTGCACATATTTTATTATGCAAATATATAATTGCATTAATGGATTAGGCATCAGGCAATGCTTTTGTGAGCCTTTTCTTAAGGTGCAAGGTAATATGTAAAGTGCAAAATATAAATGACAAATGAAATGATACACGTTTTATAAAATAATGTGATGTAGCATAAAAATATATATTCAGATGGGGAAAAAAGATTGACAAAAACCGGTTTGAGGAAAAAAATCCAAAATAATCAAAACCTTAAATACCAGTAGTACAGTGACAACATACGTGTACTACTTATGCGTACATGTATTAGATATATAGCTATAGTTATGATCGATAATTTTAGCTAAACCTCTTAGATTTTATAATGTAGTTATGAACTAATTTAAATAGTACAGTATTTTCATCATGTGAAATGTCATTATCTCCAAATATCAATAAATCTACAGTTACTGGATTTTGCAATTATTGCATTGATATTTGATAAAAAAGTTTATTTCTTCATTACATTTAGGACAGTCAAAGAAAAATATATGCATTTTCAGTACGAAAGCCACAATTTTCACAGATTGAATTTTCACGAATAAAATCATCAAAAAGGTCACCATTTAAACTACTAGCATTGTTTCTCAATTAAAAATGTATAATATTTTCGTTTCGATTCCAAAAATTAAAAAGTTTATTTGGAGTTTTGAAATATTGTTTTTTAATGGAGTTTGAAAAAGAAGACAATGTTGGGAGACTTCTGATGTCCAATGGTAGTTCAATGGTAGTTCATTCCACAGCTTAATTGTAGAAGGTATAAAACTTCTTAAATAAGATGTAGTTCTGGCTTGAGGAATGACAAAAGTATGAACAAGTACGAACAATCTAGGTATCAAGCAGGCAATGCCCCCCCTCTCCAGCACCACCCCCACCCCCCGTATCCTTAAAAAATAATAATAATAACTAGACACGATCTCGTTGCGAGCAACGAGTGGGTCTTCCGTCCGATTTTTGAGAAGAGAAAACACCCTTCACTTTTAAGACAAAATTGTTAATCTATGCAAAAAATTAGAAAATATTTTTTTCGGCACCCGGGGCTTGAACCCGGGTCGCCGCGGCACATGTCCATGACTCTATCGACTGAGCTACTCGGACTCTCGCTTCAGGACTTTGACGCTCGATATCTCGAGACTGCGTTGATCGATTTTAAAACAAATTACATATTCTGAATCAGTAAAAGGGTCACTATAAAGTGTACAAATTTCAAAGAAAAATATTTAAAAATAAAAAAAAATTGAAAAATTCAATTTTTCAAATTTGCTTCCGGTGACAACCGGAAGTGACGGCGCACATTCTCTTGACCGAGGTGCACAAGAAAAACGGTAGATCTATCATCTCTTAAAATTTCAGCCGTCTATCTTTACTCGTTTTTGAGAAACCTGACAAACAAAATTGACTTTTTGAAATCGTAAACGGACGATAACTTCCGACCGGAAGAAAATTTTCAAAAATTGATTTGAAAACATCAAATTCCAATAAAAACGCGTCTATCTTGATAATCTGAACGAAATCATTTAGCCATCTGCGAGAAATCGTCTGCACAAAATCGGTAAGAAAAAAAAAATAATAATAATAATAACAACTAGAGCAAAGCTCGTTGCAAAGCAACGAGAAGGTCTTCCGTTAAAGTCGAAAGTAAAGCTCGAGGTTCCTGTAAGAAGCAGAGTTCTTAAACTAATATCAAAGAAAATTTTTTAAAAATCGAATCATTCTTGGTACGACTTAACAAAATCCGAATGATTGTAAGTACGACTTAACAAAAACCTTAATGATATCAAGAACGACTTGACAAAAAAATCCGAATGTGTTCAAGTACGACTTATCAAATTTCGAATTATTTTAGGTACGAGTTAATTTGAACTTTGAACTTTACGCTATTTTTTAAACCAAGAACGCGGAATCAAAATTTCCGGAAAAATCAATTTTTAAATCCCGATATCTATGTAATGCAGGGTCCGATTTTAAAACGGATTTCAGATTTGAATTCACCTACTCTGTAACACGGTTGCATTAGTTTTTTTATTAAAAAAAATGAAAAATGAAAATTTCAAAAAATCGAAACTACTTCCGGTTTCGAGCAAAATAAATGATTAAAAATTTAAACCCCTCAGTACACTAAACTATATATACATCTATCATTTGCGAAAATTTCAAAGCAATATCTTTAACGGTTCTTGAGATTTCCTTCGGACAAAATCACTTTTTTTAAAATAAAAAATGGCCGTCAAATGGCCGTCAAATTTGAACGGAAGTGACGTTATCGCTGAAACTTTAATATCACTGAGGCAAGGTCACTTTACAAAAGCTCTGAAAATATCATTGAAATCGGAAAAACACTTTTTGAGATATAAAGCCGAGAAGGTGTCAGAAAAAAAATAAAAAAAAAAATAATAATAAAAAGAAACCGAAGAAAAACAAGAGGGTCTTCCGTTGGAAACGGAAGACCCTAATAAGAAACCTGAAAAAGAAACAATAGAATAATAGTAGGAGACGGAAGACCCTAATATATAGTCGATATTCCACAGGGTCATTTTTCTACAACCCACACGGAGAAAAATGACCCCTAGACCATAATTTCTACGATGTAATCCAAGTATTCTACAATCGAGTGGGTCATTTTTCTACGTAGAATATTCTACGGGGGTCACTTTTCGTCGTTACACAGGCATCTTTACTAAGCCCATCCTTAAAGAAACCTGTAAACCTTTAATTAACTTAATAGTCATCTTAACTACAAGTATTGTAGTTAATACTTTACAATACTGTAAAGTATTATCTTCCCCTTTTTACACAAACATGTAAACGCTTAAAGGGATTAGTTAAGGCGACTGCCAACGTTTAAACGTTTACAGGTTTGTGTGAGGATGGGATAAATAACAAGAGGCCCATGGGCCACATCGCTCACCTGAGCAACAATAGACATAATAAAATCAGCTTTACGTAGTCATATACAAAATATATGAACAATGTATAATAGATCCTGTATAAAAAAAATCCCCTGCATATTCTTATGTTTATCATTTAGCCTTTGTAACAGAATGATTTTACAGTCATATCACATATTGAGTATTGCAGTTCTCGAGAAGATGATCAGACTAAAACAACTATTTATATATGGATTATAAACCTACATCAAATTTTGAACCCCTTGTGATGTCGTAGAATTGTCCAGAGGCAAGAGTCTAAACAATTTTAAAGAATAAACCATATGTCAAAATGTTTGCATATAAGTAAAACCATATATAATAACATTTGAGTTTTTGTGAATAATTTAGATGTTTTCCTTTGTAAAATTGGAATCCCCCCCCCCAATGTGGCCCAACCCTACTCCTGAAGAATATGATTTTGACAAATTTTAATCTACACTATCTGAATTGACTAAAGTTGGAGCTTTTCTAGACAATTTGTATTTTAGAAGATGCTTTTTAAAGATTTTTCCCTATATATTCCTATGTAAAAATTTGACATCCCCCCCCAATTGTGGCCCCACCCTACCCCCGGGGATCATGATTTGAACAAACTTGAATCTTCCCTACCTCAGGATACTTCAACACAAGTTGCAGCTTTTCTGCATGATCGGTTTCTGAGAAGAAGATTTTGAAAGATTTTTTTCTATATATTCAAATGTGAAAATTCAACTCCCCCCTCTCACTGAAGCCCCACCCTACCCATAAGGATGATAATTTTATCAAACTTGAATCTACCCTAACTGAGGATGCTTTCACACAAGTTACAACTTTTCTGGCCGATCGGTTTCTGAGGAGAAGATTTTTAAAGATTTTTCTCTATATTTTCCTATGTAAAAATTCGACCCCCCATTGTGGCCCCATCCTACCCCTGGGGATCATGATTTGAACAAACTTGAATCTACACTACCTCGGGATGCTTCCACACAAGTAATAACTTTTCTGGCCAATCAGTTTCTGAGAAGAACAGTTTTAAAGATTTTTCCTTATATATTCCTATATAAAAAAACTCGACCCCCCCCCCCCATTGTGGCCCAACCCTACCCCCAGTGATCATGATTTGAACAAACTTAAATCTACACTACCTGAGGATGCTTTCACACAGTTTCACACAAGTAAATTCATTTTGTTTCTACATGTTATATGTAGTGATATTATATGTAAAATCAAAGAAGGGATATGATAATGTATCAGAAAGGGGTTAAATTCTATTTTAAACTTATAAGGTCACTTCCCCCACTGCTGAAAGTGCAAAGATGTAAATCAGCGGTAAACAATGATCGTTTAAGCTCATGTTTAAAACATATTCAAGAAAGTTGTCAAAAAAAAATACTTTTCTTTATTCAAATCAGACGACTGAATTAAAAAATCTCGGATAGTCGCGTACTATTAACTCGAACTCTCAGTTTAGCCGATAACTGGTCTTAGCCGATAACTGGTACAGTAGCAGTACCTAAGGATGCTTTGTGCCAAGTTTGGTTGAAATCGGTCCAGTGGTTCTGGAGAAGAAGTCGAAAATGTAAAAAGTTTACGGACGGACAGACGGACAGACAGACGGACGCCGGACAAAAAGTGATCAGAAAAACTCACTTGAGCTTTCAGCTCAGGTGAGCTAAAAAAAACAACGTAGCTAGCTTAATAAAAATGTAATATGTTTCGCACCATGACATTTCGTTCCAGTGTTTATATGTTCAGATCAGGAAATGGTGGGGGGGGGGGGGGGTAGGTCGAGTTCTATTTTCAGTACAGTACCGTCAACGCGGATCCCGTATTTAACCGCGCTCCCCCCGCGGTTATTTAATCCTTTCCGCGTTACACCATCGCGGGTGATCGGAGATTTTTACCTGTACGCTATTAGACAATAAGACGGCCACCTAACACTGAGAGTCATTCTATACTGGCCACGTCTGATGTATTGTTTTCATTTCACATAAAATGATTACGTATTTTTAATGCACGTTTTAAAAACTTCTTATCAATTATTTTAGAGAAATTTTAATTAAAGAATCATCTGCACCCGTAATAATTTTCATGTAACTGTGGATATAGCTATTATTTCAAAAATATTTAATCATTTTTATAATATAATCTACATGGAGGAGAGGGTAAAAACTATAAAATATTATTTTTCGATTTTTTAATGATTTTAAACATTTCCGACTACAAAAATATTTTTAATCCATATCAGTTTGTAGCTCGTTTGACGGCAGTCTCTCGATGCTCAAGACAATTAACCTAGTCCGTGACAGGCACATGCTACACTGAGAACGTTTACCTACGGTCAATGGCATGATATGAAAATTTTACGCAACCCTTACAATACTAAATTATTTTGATATAATTTAATGTGTGTTCAATATGAAGCTACAACACAAATGTACATGTAGTATCAGCTGCGAATACCGTTTTTCGTAATCGCCCCTCCACCTCTTCAACGTTTTAATGACTGTCAAAGTACATGTAAATTGTATTTGACTTTAGTCCCAATTGTTTTACACAAAGGTGCGAAACCATCGCATTGACGGGAAATCACTCTACGCTTGAACGCACAGAATACACCAATATATATAATGAGACAGGTGGATAATCCGTGTAACGAGTGACCATCAGGAATTCCACCTGTTTTTCAAACAATTTTCCTAACAGTAATAACAATAAATACTTATTCATTTTACTGCGATCTGTTAAACTGTTAAACGTGTTTAAGATTCACCCCCCCCCCTCCGCAAAAAACCTAAAACCTTCAATATAAACTAAACGAGAGAGAGAGAGAGAGAGAGAGAGAGAGAGAGAGAGCATACGCTACACGGTGTACGTATACCATACGATCAACGGCAAAATATGAAAATTTTACTTTACCCTTAAAATATAAAAAGATTTTGATATCATTTTATGTGTGTTGATTATGAAGCTACTACACATATGTCGTATCAGTTTCGAATTATAACGTTTTTCGTACCCCCCTTCCAACATTTAAATGACTGTCAAAGTTAACTGTACTTGACCTTAAAATATAAAAAGATTTTGATATCATTTTATGTGTGTTGAATATGAAGCTACTACACATATGTCGTATCAGTTTCGAATTATAACGTTTTTCGTACCCCCCCCTTTCCAACATTTAAATGACTGTCAAAGTTAACTGTACTTGACTTTAGTCCCAATTGTTTTACACAAAGGTGTGAAACCATCGCACTGACAGGAAATCATTATTCGCTTGACCGCACAGAATACACGGGTATTAGGCAGGTGGATAATCCTTGCAACAAGTTACCACCAGGAATTCTACCAGAAGAGTTAACTGTGAATTAAAAAAAAGTTTGAATTTTCAAGGGTGGTGGGGTGACTGGACCCCCCCCCCCTAAAATAAAATAAAGTTCTGAGTCTGCGCATCAGTTATATATATGAGACGATATAATCTTACAGTTCTCATAATTAGCATCCGTATCATAATTATCATCATCGCAAGCTTGATATGGAAGTCGGTCGACAGGTAGACATGTATGAGGTTCATGTCTCTAAGTTACATGTATCATAGCTTAAACACCTTCAAATCTAAACATGGACATTCAGTTACATGTACATGATTTATATTAAAATAAACAAACCTACAATAAGCATGGCTGTGAATGATACATACATATTTTTATCACTTCGAAAATTTGTGTAAATAAGAAGCATAGATTATTTATGTTTTGAATTTTGGAAGAAGAAAAAATTATTTAGAACTTTATATAAGAATTTTTATTAAGATTTGATTTAGATTTTAAACCAAAACGTATAAACAGTCATATCACATACCGTATTTTAATCTCTTTGCCTGGTTTGTTTTCGTTTTCTCATTGTGTAATTAAGTCACTTTAGATTCGTTAATTTTACCGCGTATACGTATATTTACTTCTGCGATTCCACCGTTTTGTGCCGAATCGCAAGAATATAAAATCGCGTGCACCAAACTTTTTTTCATATCACAAGTTCAAAACTTTTAGAAAAATAAGTGAGATTTTAAAACCTGCAGTTTTAAGTTTTTAACCCGGAATTTCACGCGGACATTAATTCATCGCATTTAAAGCCTAACATAGTACATAGTGATTCATGCAAGTGATAATTTTCACACGTACTAGAGTACAGGAAAAGCTACTTCTAAGCATTTCGTACCCCAGTCCTTTTATTGTTTTTCAAAAACATCTTTAAATTTGGTTTATTTTTATTTCTATTTCATCTACATGTTCCACGGGTACCTCTGGACAGAACCGTGCACCACCCCACCTCTTTTCACCTCAAATGAAAATAAAGTCCTGTCGACAAGTACTTATGACATGTTCCTCTTCTAAAAATTAACCGTTCATGCAAATAATTTGTTACTGCATATATATACGGTACATTGCATTGCGGATCTAGAATGAGATCAGATCCACCCCCAATGGAAAATTCACACTTATTTAATTAACCAATAAATATTTAATACAACAAAATTATCTCTCAGACCTATGATTTTTTTTAGAACAGCGCGGAGGCATTGTGTGTGTGTGTGTGTGTGTGTGTGTGTGTGTATATATATATATATATATATATATATGATAAGCACAAACATTGCAATAACTCTCAAATTGACATATACCTGCCCGTAGTGAATGATATAGATATATATAAAGCACAAGGAAATTCACTTTGTTGGAGCTCCACCTCCGCCCCGACCGAGGCTTGAACTCACGACCTCCGGAACCCATTCTCCTAGCAGTGAGCGGCCACCGCGCTAACCACTCGACCATCTAGGCAAGACAAAAATCTTGCTTTCGATGACGAACGGAACCTAGCGCGCTGGCCGCGCACAACACAGTCGTTTGAGATACAGGTGGAATACAGTTAAACGACAATTTGAGAGGATCGAAACGATACACATTGCATAGATATACATATATGATAAGCACAAACATTGCAATAACTCTCAAATTGACATATACCTGCCCGTAGTGAATGATATAGATATATATAAAGCACAAGGAAATTCACTTTGTTGGAGCTCCACCTCCGCCCCGACCGAGGCTTGAACTCACGACCTCCGGAACCTAGGAGAATGGGTTCCGGAGGTCGTGAGTTCAAGCCTCGGTCGGGGCGGAGGTGGAGCTCCAACAAAGTGAATTTCCTTGTGCTTTATATATATCTATATCATTCACTACGGGCAGGTATATGTCAATTTGAGAGTTATTGCAATGTTTGTGCTTATCATATATGTATATCTATGCAATGTGTATCGTTTCGATCCTCTCAAATTGTCGTTTAACTGTATTCCACCTGTATCTCAAACGACTGTGTTGTGCGCGGCCAGCGCGCTAGGTTCCGTTCGTCATCGAAAGCAAGATTTTTGTCTTGCCTAGATGGTCGAGTGGTTAGCGCGGTGGCCGCTCACTGCTAGGAGAATGGGTTCCGGAGGTCGTGAGTTCAAGCCTCGGTCGGGGCGGAGGTGGAGCTCCAACAAAGTGAATTTCCTTGTGCTTTATATATATATATATATATATATATATATATATACCCATTGTATAAAAAACCCCGTATCTTTTATAGTCTGCGTATATCATGGCTTGTAAAAAGTTGACTATATTTACATTCATTTCATATTTCTATACTAAGCCCTTAATTTGAGATGTTTTCACGAATTTATTTAATTTATGCCATTTGTTAGTTTCTTTTTAATAAATCTTTGGGAGCAGCAGTTGTAGCGCACACACTGCCGCCTGGCGTCATAATGCAGCATTAAAATCGTGCAACTTGTATTCGTCTTTATTAAAAGTGCCTTATGGTTTGCGCGTTTGAATTCACGTTTGTAACAGAGATAGAAGAAAGAATTTACACGAATAAGAAGAGAATATTGCAACATAGAAATAAGCAAACAATAAAGAATCAAAGAGAATCAAAGTGAAATTAGATAAGCATGAATATGAAAACAATAAAGTGACATGCAAGTGTAAATGTACTGAAGAATAAAGAAGTAAGCATAATAAGAATAAAAGCAAGATACATAGAATTTTGGCGGTAATTCCCTTCCATACAAGACACCTATACGATTCTGTGGTTTGATATCAGAAGTCGCTTCACCACAGAACCCCCATAACGCCACCGCAAATTGAGGTAGTATATTCGATCTAACTGTATAATTGAATCCTGTCTCAAGAATTCTCTATAAGGTATGGGTTTTCAAATGGTCTGTGAACTCATTAACCCTTCAACATCGGTGTGCAAACTATTTGAGATGAACATTCATGTAGATGATCATTAAAAGCAATACACAAAGAGAGGACCTACTAACACCCCCCTTCCGCCAGACAATGTACAGAATAACTTACATCATTCATTCATTAAAGTGACCCCAGCTAACTGGTGACAGGCAGTAATTTAGTGTCTTGTCACAGCGTCAGGTTGCAACACAGCTGAGCTTGTGAGACGGTGTCTTTGAAGTTTGAAACAAGTGTTTCCTGCTGTTCGTTTCTAATTATTTATCACACCTGTATAGTACAAAAGTCGATCAGGGGTTTAGAATGGGATAACGGTTATTTTAATTTCAATCACACATCTCAATTATTTCATCGAAAAAGACGAAAACAGTAGGACATGATTGACTGAATCATTTGATTTTTTAAAGAGTTAATCCTAAGTTGTTTAATTTATGATTTATTTTCGAACTCCCCTACACCGAACCCAATTTCTCTAACTATTTCCGTGTACTTCATTTGCGAAGTAACAAAAATACCATGATAAACTTGTTGAAAATTTTATGTACAAACATTACATCAAAAGGAACCATGCGCCATGCGTAAAAAGCTCGCGGACTCCTCATTCCTCTCCAGAGGAAAACAGGGAAGTGGAAGGAAAGCTCTTGGATTACCAGACCATACAACAGAAAGGTCAGTCACTGGATAATCTCTCCTCTCTCTTTCTCTCTGTTATACACCAATGATATACTAGTACCTCAATTGTCGGGTAACTATAAGACACGGGTGTCAATATCATGGTTGTTTTTTTAGTCTCATTAGTGTACTATGACCGACAATGTAAAGAAACATTTGCGTAGGCATGAGTCCTCTCAGTATTCTTTTTATTTAAGGTATAAGGAATCATTCTTTGAGTTTCATGAGGTGATCAAATACGGGCGGGGTGATCAAATCCAATGTAGCCCGAAGGGCTTGATGTTAGATTTGATCGAGTATATAATTTTTAGCAATTGTACGATTAAATATTGAAATTAGTCATTGATGAAATATATTGAACTATATGTTACAAATTCGATTTGTAGTGTTATCACTGACAAAGACACTGAAAAATGTACACTACACGTACAATGCGTTGTTATATACATGCAGGTGTATTTTCCCGTGCTGTCTTTGAACGTGTTCAATAGTATAACGACCCGCTCTGTACTGCTTGACCAGACTTTTGGTCTGTGTCCCGGATAAAACTTCTCTTCTGCTTGACCAGACTTTCGGTTGGTCTCCCGGAGAGAACTTATTATAGACAAGTACCACTATTCAACAACAATTATTACATAAAGCACCACTCAGCTGTATGAAAACAAGAGGCCCATGGGCCACATCGCTCACCTGAACAGCAGTTCCTTGTAACATTCTATTTCGAAGCATCTGTTGTTTCTATTTTAAACTTTGAACCTCTTTCTGTGGCCCAAGTATTGGTCCGAGATTTATTGTTGGCTTAAACAATTTAGAATTTACACTTTTTGAGGATCCTTGCATAGTAATCTTACAATCTGTAGCATTGTAGTTCTCGATAATTTTTTTTAAAAACATTGTCCATATATATTTCTTTATTAAACTTTAAACCAGTCTTTGTTTATGTTTCTATGTTAAACTTTGAACCCCTTCTGGGGCCCCAGTATTAGATCAAGGGTCACAGCTTTTATAATTTAGAATCTACACTATTTGAGGATGTTACGTAGCAATCTGACAAATTAAAGCATTGTAGTTTTCGAGAACATTTTTGAACATTTTCATATATACTTCTACATTAAATTTTTAACCCATATTAGGGCCCCAGTATTAGTCCAGGGATCACTTTTTTAAAACTATCGAATCTTCATTATCCAAGGTTGTATGCATAGTAATCTCACAGATTGTAGTATTGTAGTTCTCGTGAAGAAGGTTTTTTAACATGTTACCTATATATTTCTATATTAAACTTTGACCCCTCTTGGGGCCCCAGTATTAGTCCGGGGGTCGCGATTTTACTAAGTGAGAATCTACATAAGCCACGGATGCATGCATAGTAATTCCACAATCAGTTACATTGTAGTTCTCGAGAAGAACATTTTTAAACGTTTCCTATATATTTTTTAAAATGTTTTTAAATTTTGCACCCCTGTTGGTGCCCCAGTATTAGCCCGGGACTCACGATTTTTAAAAATTAGAATCTGCATTATTTAAGGATGTATGCAATGTAATATACCAAACTGTTGCATTGTAGTTCTTGAGAAGAAGATTTTTAAACATTTTCCTATATAAGTTTAAACCCCGCCTGGGCCCCACTTTTTGTCCGGGGGTCACAACTTTTACAATTTAGAATCTTCATTATATATATAAAAGCTTTTGTGCAAATATTGGCATTTCTGGTGCAGTGGTTCTTGAGGAGAAGATTTTTTTTTTACATTTTTCCTATGTATTTCTATATTAAACATTGAACCCCACCTGGGGCCCCAGTTTTGGTCCGAGGGTCACGATTTTTACAATTTAGAAGGCCGGTGTACGGCCACAAAGGCGTCGAGCTGACTTTTTCTTTAATATAGATATCATTAAATTTGAATTTGTATACCAATAGTCGTATATCAAATAATATCAAAAATAAAAATGTTTTGTGTAACTAAATTCGTACATATGCAACTGTTGCTTTAAAAAGAAACCAAACAAATATATTTTTATTTGCAATTTTAACATCACCATGTGATTGTATACTCAGTATATACCTTATAAAATACGTTGTGATGCATTTGTAATACAATGAATCATAACTCATCATGATTACAAAAATCGAAGAAATTTCAAAGTTCAAAAATGAATTATCTTCTTTCTGCTTTAAACAGTCTTTGAACAAATTTCACGGGTTCATCATTTGTATACGAGGGTAACACATTAACAGTGTTTCCCTAATTATAATAACACATACTTTCATTTATTTCAATTCCCCTGTGAAACAAGATTACCTATAGCTACGGTATGGTTGTTTACAAACCACACCACATGCGTTGATCTGCCGTATCTATAATGCTCAACCAAACTAGCTGCAATATTGCAACAAAATCACAAGATATATTTATCGCTTACATTTAGTTTAGAGACCGTGCCCGACAACAAATAAATTTACATATTAATTTTTATTTTTATCGGGCACGGTCTCCAAATAAACTGTATTAATAAACTATAATAATATTTAGTGAATTTTTACACCTTGTCGTATTCATCCGCAATTTCTTGATTAAGCAAACTTATATACTTATGCAATGAGTTGTCAATAATCAGGGAGACAAAGTTGGTTTTTTTGTGCACAATTTAGTTCAATAAATGGAACAAAAATCTTGTAAACAATTTTCTATGTATTTCTATGTTAAATTTTGAACCCCACCTGGAGCCCCAGTTTTGGTCATGAGATCACGATTTTTACAATTTAGAATTTTCACTATATATTCAAGCTTTTGTGTAAATATTGGCATTTCTGGTTGAGTGGTTCTTGAGAAGAAGATTTTTAAAACATTTTTCCTATGTATTTCTATGTCAAACTTTGAACCCCGCTTGGGGCCCCATTTTTGGTCTGAGAGTCACGATTTGTACAATTTAGAATCTTGACTATATATACAAGCCTCTGTGTAAATATTGGCATTTCTGGTCCAGTTATTCTTGAGAAGAAGATTTTTAAAAGCACACACCCTATACTCAATGTTTTGCAATTATCTCCCTTTTAAAAAGGGTTGTGCCCTTTATTTTAACAATTTACAATTCCCTTCCCATACGGATGCATTGTACCAAATTTGGTTAAATTTGGCCCAGTGGTTTTAGAGAAGTCGAAAATGTGAAAAGTTTATAGACGAACAGACGAACGGACGGACGGACAACGGGTGATCAGAAAAGCTCACTTGAACCTTCGGTTCAGGTGAGCTAAAAAGATAAAGTAGGCCTGAAAATCTTCTTGTCTGTGAAATTATCTTTTTTTTCGTTTAAAGAGGTTCGCTCCTTAGGTTTTGGGTAGCCATTTTGGGTCACCTCTAGGCTAAAAATTCTGCATCAAATATTAATTCTAGTAGTATATTTATATTTTACAATGCCAAATAAACTATAATGAATAAAATTGTTTTTAAAAAATTACATTTTTACAGAGTTTAGTAAGGGACCTTATTTTGTGGCGGAAAGTTTTCAAGAAGGAAGTTAACAATTTTCATAACTCACTAGTTTTAGAGTACTGTTACTTTAGCTTCCTAATTTTCAGCGCAGACCAAACTTCTAGATAGTTTGTGTATTACGATAGATTCACGATGTTCTAAAAAACATATTTAAACAATAATTTGATATTTCTATCGATATATTTTGGCATATTTAGCTTATATATCATAGAAGTTAAGAAAAAATTTACTCCAATTTTGGCCTAAAATTAGCTTTTTTCATGCTATATCTCAAATTTTTGAGATGTGACCCCTACTTGTTTTACTTTTAAATGAGACATTAAATGTATGTCTATTTGTATGCAAAGTTTTGGAAAGATGACAATACTATACTTTTTTTTAATTTGCGTTATAATTTGAATACTCCAAAATTTTGTAACATATGTTGTTGTTTTCATTATGTACCGGCCTTTGAAGCCACCAGTAAAGCAAGAGTTTTTAAACTTTGACTAAGATTTTACTTTCATAGTCACTACATGTGTTCAACTTCATACTGTAATATTTACATTTTCAACTGTCTTTGTCTGTGATAACATTACCAATCAATTTTGAACCCTAAACCCCAATAACTTCATAAATCATGAGTGACACATAATGGGCGTGTCTTATAGCAAAACCGCGAGACGGTATTGGCTGCGACGCGCAGTAATACATAGCATGTGCTCCACGAAAAAATAGTGGTTTTAAATAATGTTGTTTTAAAGTGTACAAGTTGGAAATAATGTAAATATAAGTAATAAGGAATCATTCTTTGAATGTTATGAGGTGATAATTTCTGTCGGAGCGTGGTCAAATCTATCATAAAGCCCTTCGGGCTTTATTGGATTTGACCACGCCCCGATCGAAATTATCACATTATCATACTAAAAGAATGATTCCTTATTCCTTAATTAAAATCATTACGAAATAATAGTTCAAACTATAAATATTTGTTTGATTTCTTCCAATTATCAATTTCTATGTCAACCTTTAGCAAAAATTTCAGAAAAATTATCATTTCTGTTTGGGGCCCTATATTTCCAAAAAATTGCATGTGACATGGGTCACAAATAAAATAAATGAACATATAGGTCCCCTTATCTAAGTGGTTTTCGGATGCCAACCTCCTTAAACAGCAATTGTATATATGGGTAAATCTTTTAAAACTATGGCCTATATGTGTGTTTATTTTCATTCCATTCAGCAATGATGTCGAGTCCTACAGCCTTTCAGAGTTTGCTACTGATACTACCAACAGTCTTCGGACAGATGCACCTTCAAAACACAGGTACAAAGAATGGCAGTAACGTAATTATTATATGAATACAGATTTAATTAAATAATTTCAAAGTACCAGAGATGGTTTTTGGGGTATAATGACAGCAATAATATTTATAGAACATTAAAAAAGATACACTGTAATTAACAGTTGAAAGTCATAATCGAAGGTCCCACAGGTAAATTACCGGTATATAAAAGAATGTTAGTTTTTGTACAAAAATTTTCGACCAAATATCAATCTATCATCTCCCTCAGCTACTTCCAAGTTCTTCCCAAATCAAATACTGGTACTGGATATATGATTAAATTATATAAACCTCCAATCTACGTCTTCAGACAGCAGTCTTCCTATTGGTCGAGGTGAATTCGTCAGGTTGTACGCTTGTGAAATTAGTGCCACTAGTCATTGCCTTAATTTAAGGTTCTCCGATCCTCAGCCTCAAATTATTTTTTTTTATCATAAAAATGTTATTTGTCTTTCAAACTATATAAATGAAATTAAATAAAATGAAATTTTTATATGGTATCCATGCATTTTACAAAATTATTGCAAATTTACCCACGATGGATGTAATGGAATAAGTATACAAGTTGAGTAAAAAAGTTGTACCGGTGCATCGGTGGCTCGAATCCCTTTACCTACATGTATATGAATTAGATCTCCGTGAATCCACTAAGCCAAGCGTTTTGTTGAATATCTGGCACTAATACTAACACTAGAAGACTAATTAAATTTATCTATATAAAAGGCAGATTTATGGTACAAATAAAAAAATCCGGATAATTTCGAGCTATCGAACATGGTTGAGGATCGGAGATCGTTAAACATATAACCAGGCGAAAAGTGAACAAGCTTATCTACCGGGGTATTAAAAAGATGGGCGAGCTAGCGCTCTAGCCATCATAACTCACAAAAGTAGATTTCTAAACCATTAGTTTCATTTTCTGAATTGGTTAATTATTAACAATTAATAATTGATGTTAACTTGTCATAATCTTTGATAAATATGTCCAACAAATACTGACCGTTAATGTTACTTATTAGGCAAACTGACATAGCTTAAATCCACGGTCACCTGACGTTGTATTTTTCTCATAATAAAAAAAATATACCCACTGTATTAATTATTGTTAATAATAATTAATATTGTATTATTAGGTAGAAGGTATAACCTGACAAATAATAAATGAACAGTTGTCATATTTGTATATGACAAGTTGTCAACAGTTTTTATTCGACTTAACAATATTTTTTCGTAAACTTGCCAGATAAACTATTTTTGAAGCACCAACTTTTTAAAAATATTACAATTGATCTCTATTATTTTTTAGTTTTCATTTTCATTAAGGTCCAACACTATTCTGACCCCATCGCATGATCCTCTACTTCATTTTTATGTACGATTTGTTTTATTAAAAAAAAATGCAATTTATCATTTCATTGAAATAATAAATTAAAACTCCTGTTAAGTTTTTCTGATCAAAACTATTTAAAAACTATAGAAGCAAAATTACGTTATTGTCATTCTGTACAAAAAATAGTTTGCTAACTTGCTATATATTCCATTAAGCAGAATGGTTTATGCCTAGAAAAAAATGTATTGAGTTACATCCTGATTTATCCTAATAGCACTTTTTTTTTACAGCAAAACAAAACACTGAAAAAGAGTATGCAAAAAAATTTACATGTACAACATCTCTCAAATATATAATATTTCCGAAATACTAATATTACAAATGTTAGGTGAAATGAATTTAAAAACAAAAAGATGATTGCTTTTTTTTCTCTTAAGGTCAGACGACATGTTCCTCAATTTTATATAACTTTTTCCAGGAATTTGTTATTGATTTACTACTAATTTGACAGGCTTTCTTGCAAAAAAATAAGGTACTTTACCAGGCATTTGTGCAAGATACTAGAGTATACAATCTTATTGAAAATACACTTGAATTGCTGATATAAAATGTTTTGGCATAAATATATATATTTTAAAAATTTTAATCATTTTAAAGATGATAATAAATAGTTATAATTTTGTTTGGTATATTATCAAGCCGTTGAAAATTTGAAAAATAATTATAATTTTTCGAGGAGTGTGTCGTCTGACCATAAGAAAACTTATTTAAAGAGATTACTGTTAGCGTATCGTCATATTGTAAATTTGTTACATGTATTTACTGGGTTGGGTTTATTACTGGGTTGGTAAAAATTTAGATAATCAAAGTTTTAACAAACTGAGTGTGTGCAAGAACAAAAATCACAATATGTCATATTGTAAAGAACGTGGGGGAATAAGCCGAGGCATAAAACCACTTAAAGGGGCATGGTCACGATTTTGGCCAAAAATTATTTTCTCGATTTCAATGATTAAAATGCTTCATTAAGGCATTTTTAATAGGCAAACAAAATTTGAGTGTCATTCGTTAAGTTATACGTGCGTTACAGAGCTTACAATTTTTTGATATGTAAACAAAGCTTTTGTTTACATTTTGAATGTTTACGTGAAAATTCCAGTTATAGACCTAAAATGAATGTGTTAAAAGTTAGAAGCTGTTTATTTATGCTTAAAATGAATAAGAAGATAGACAGATCAGCTTGAAAAAGATTTTTTACTGGTAAATTGAACCTATGTAAACAAAAACAGGGCACGAGCCTTGTTTACATGACAAAGAATTGTGAGCTCTGTATCTTGCGTATAACTTAACGACTGACTCTCAAATTTCACTTGATCATTAGAAATGCATTCCTAAAGCATTGTAAATAATAAAAACAGAAAAATAGAATTTGACCAAAATCGTGACCATGCCCCTTTAAATCCATTTGAAAACCCCACAACTTTTTTCCCTTACAAATATCACTTTTGTTACATTTATTAAACATATGTAATCATTTGCATTCAGTATTGCCAAAACCTTCAAAAACTTACTTCAAATGTAATTGACATTAAGACATCAAAATATGTGTATGCTAATTGAGCAACAAAATGCTAATGAAAGCGGATGTTCAGACTATAGTTTTTTATAGAGTGGGTCATCATACCATTTTTTTAAGAACGTCTCTCGTGAAGTGAAAGTAACACGTCTTTACGATTGTACATGTAATTATTTCATGGCAATTTACATGAATATGCTGTAAGTATGTTACTTTTGAACAAAGTTTGAATAAATTATATTCATTTCATTATTACTTGTTTATAATATTTCATTATTACTTATTATTTGAATTGTAAAGAAAAAGCGAGCCTGTGTCACCTTGGGAAATGCCAACCTCGGATATAACGAGTATCGGTTATAACGAGAAATAAAATTATGTCCCCAGCATCTCGTTATACCCGGAGTCCACTGTATATTGATAAAGCATGTAAATTTCTATCTTTTTCAATTTTCAAAAAAATGGTACCAAGACCCACTCTATGATAAAAAGCAAGTTTTCTTCCTGCAATTTTCAAGATGATCATCAAATGGCTAAGACCGAGTTATGTTTGCGCAATACTAAATTGAGCTTGTTATTTAAATGCATTTAAACATGTGATTCCGTGGTGTAGCGGATAGCGAGGAGTTCTTGAAGAAGTTGTTCGATTCCAATGAATCCGTGTTGTAAAAATTTTTACATCTTTGTTTAAATTCGAAAAACTCTTTTAATGTAAAGAAAGTAAAAATTGCCTTATTATGAATTAAACTCATGCACTTAATCATTTTATAGATTTTAAGTTAACCGCTGAATCAGTTATCTTTAGTTTAAAAAAAAATAAACATGTCACTTTGTAGAGGGGGTACAAATCAAGGACTTTAAGACAAAAGATTGGAATTCTTTTTTCAATGTACAGCAAATTTTCTGGAGATATGTAAACACAGGAATAAAAATATTTGAAGTTAATATACACATTTTACTAAATGCGTGATTTTCATTTGAAGCATACTAATGATAGGGTTGTGGCCACTTGTGGGCATATGCCTCGGCTTATTCCCCCAGGTTCTTTTGTATTTACACCTATCAAGAAAACTTATAATGAACAATATCAAAAGAAAGTGGGCTCTTAAGATGTAGATTCGGCAAAATTAAATGATTAAAATTTACAATCTCCTTGTGCGCCACAAGGAGAGTGGAAATTTAATCATTTAATTTTGCACATTTTTCGAATTATAACCGTTATTTGGTTTCTGTTGGACGTGGAATGGGTAGAAAAATGTTTGTAATGCAAAAGGTTTTATCATAATATGGGTCTAAATATAGCAACACAATGCAACTTATGCAAAATCCTACTTATTTACAGCTGTTTTTCAATGATTTTGTTGTCTCTGGGTCTTCCCTCCACAAATTTGAAACGTGTAAAGATGACATATTTCAGCATTAAAAATGTTGCTTTTTAAAAAAAGATGGAGAGATGACCCAGAGATGACTAATTATGTACTTTTTCAAAATATTTTTTGAAGGATAAAAAACAAAGTCCATTGATATGATAATGTTGTTTCAAAAGCTACTTTATACCACATATTTTTAAGACTCGCATGGCTCACTAGTTTCGTTCTGGATTACTGAATACAAACATGCAGTGTTTTGGGTTCAAATCCTGCTGGGGATCTTTTTTTAAAAACTTATTTTGTTTTAAATGTGTGTTGATATAACATTATGTTGTAATATAGAATTCCGGTATATTATAATTTGTCGTTATTGATTTCTGCCGTATGAACACTATTTCATGTTCTTATTACTAGTTTATTAAAATATACAATATAACTGAATTAAGATATGTTTGTATTAACATTTCCAATATAACTAGTTATCGGTTTACCCCTCATTGCCATTTTTAGAACGCTTGTGAGTTTTTTTTAATAACCGGAATAGACATGTACTTCGACTCTCAACATAATATAATTTAGCATTCTCTCACCAGAGGTCGTGCTACACAAGCTTCGCTTACACCTCTGTCAACGCCCGATGTACAAGATTCTTGTACAAACTTAAACGATGGGCAAAATGTAAATAAAATCTATGTAGTTATTCCTTTTATCTATGAATATGATTATAAATAATTAAATTTAAATCTTTAACGCCTTTATTTATTTTTATTTCAACGTTACTGGGAGAACTATTTTGCGGAGGTAAAAATTAAAATATGATCACATGATCTAGTTTGACAGATGTTTGAAAAATCAGTTTCTGTACGCTACCGATTTATCGATGATTTTACATAAATCAGCAGCAATGTCATCTCCTGTGATGTTTTTAAACGTGTCCTCAAAGTCTTCGCCCGTCGATGACTCCCCTTCAAGCTGACTGTACAGAAGAAACGAATCAACAATGCCATGTGCCTGCCATGCTTGTTTTGATCATGTGACAGACTATTTTTCCGGCGTTGACAGAGGTGTAAGCGAAGCTTGTGTAGTACGACCTCTGGTGAGAGAATGATAATTTAGGTAATCAATTTTTGTTCAAACCTGAACGTAGCCTTTCGAGGTGTTAGACATTTAAATCCCAATTGATTCGTGTCGATGATTCCTGCAAACTTACTATCTTGTGTGCTCACTTTCTTTCAATTTACTAAGTAAGTGTAAAACCAAAATTAAACAATATGACGTATTGCAAATTTTTATATATTATTTATATTTGTACACCTATCCAGAAAATATTTAAATAAAAACCTGTTTCACTGAATTGAAGAGTTTATCATGTAACCACGTATACCAATATTTTTATTTAAAAACATAATATTTGAAATACAGATATCACACAAAACAGCAATCATAGGTGAACATTTCGCTATGAATCAAATAGTCAATATATATTTGAAGGGTTAATATGTAAATTCGAAAATTAATCTTTGAAATATGTCATTTTTTTCGTCTGATCGCTAAAATATGTAAACATGTAAATCTAAAGAAAAAATATGAATAGAACTGTAAATTTGGGGTTAAATAAATCCAAGTTATAAATATCAATTCGTTAATTTGTAATTATTTGCTGTTGAATTTTGAACCGGTTTCATGATCAAAATTCCACGATGCGGGTCAATTTTCAACGGAAAAGGGTCTTTATTCAACACCTTTGGTCTCAATATTCAACGTTGAAATAACCCGGGTCAAAATTCTTCGTTACACCAGCCTAAAATAATTTGAAGTATCTAAAAATAGGAAATCAAAAATAAACAAACTAATCTGATCAAAACTACTTTTAAAGTACAACACCTTATTTACATAGACTATTTATTATTGTATTAAAAGTAATCATCGCACTAATTGGTTAATATTGGAAACATTGATCACATTATCAAAAATCAATAAATCAAGGGCAATAACTCAACCAAAAATACAGTAATAAGCTGCCCGCTTCAGGTCGTCTCCATTATAAACGATTGTCGTTTACCTGGCGTAAATTCGTATGACGTTTCATAACCTTACTCAATTGACTGGTGAATAAACTTGACAGAAAAATGGTGTCACATGATATGTTAAAGAGCTATAATTCTAATCAATGTATTGACAGGCATATCGCTCTATTGTACTATGACCCACCCATTATTTTCATCTTTATTCAAAAAACAGCAAATGGCTACAAACAAAGATGGTGTTTTTCCGCGTCAATATTTTTATAAGAACAACGATAATGCTTTTATCCTCATAATAATAATGTGTCAGAACTATGGAAACTGTTTAAAAGACGTCGTTTTTATTTACATGTGTATGAAAAACTATCAAAATTGGTGTATAGATTTTATATAATTCATCGTATAAGAAGGGGTACCAGAAAATAGTTACAGCATATCCTTTTAATGTTTCTGTACAAGTACAGTTGAACTTCGATATCTTGAACACTGATATCTCGAATACAATGCATATGTCGAAGTGATTTGTAAGTCCTAACCACTTGTTTTTTCTAAGTATTTTACCCTCGATATCTCGAATACTCTGATATCTCGAAGTTTTAAAACAGTCCCATCTTGTTCGAGCTTTCAGCTCAGGTGAGCTAATAATGATTGTTTGTTGACAGGTATGCAACCTCTTCAACAGTTGAGAGCCTGTAGCTGTCAGATTCGCTGTTGTGCGGACCACACCTCCCCTCGCCGCCTGCCTCCATACACAAACCAACCGCACGTCTACCACGATTCGTGCTGTGGCTGTGTCTATTGTCCTTCCTTTATTGGCCCCGGCCCTTTCTTTCCGGTGGGAATGCCAATGCTGACCCCTCTAGCATCTATTCAAATGGCAATATCCGCGCAACCTTATGAGGCGCCAGATGCTCCTGACCAACCTGATGTACCGGATGTTCCAGATGTACCGGATGTTCCAGACGTACCCGAACTAAAGTTACCATATCCGCCAGAAATTGAAAGCCCGGAAATCAAAGGCCCCGAGGAAGTTGAGCAAGACAGTGCAGAATCATAAATCTCTCGAGATTTTCACTTCAGAGGAGCAGCTAATGACTGGTGCCGAATATTTAATTAAGATTCTGTGTCACAACGGACTTCAAAAAATTACGCAACTTGAAAAAAAAATCAAAGTTCGTTAATTTTGGGACCAAGTCAACGCACTTAAAAAACATTTTTTTATTTGTAAGTGCGTTAACATCGTCGATATTAACGCACTTTGAAAAAATTGCTCAGGTTTTAATCGAAATACTTTATATACAAGGAATGATTATAATAACCTTGTTTAGCTCAATGTAATACATGTACTAGAAAAAGATAATTTGATAAACAGTTTTCGAATAAAGAGTTTTCTCATAAGCTCACATAAGCTCACATGTAGTTCAACAATTTACACATTATTCAAAACGGACATAAACTGCATCTCTTAGAAACTCTCCGTCCTTTCTTTCATGTCTTTACCTTGTTTACACATATGCAGAGAATTTACTCCTTTAAAGGGATCTTTAATATGGTACAAAACAATGGGTAAAGGCAGAACCGAAATTGATCAATATGTAACTTATTTCAAATGGCTCAAATTTCACAATGAACAATCAGGATGAGAAAAAATATACGTTAGTTGTCTATATCAAACATAAGATGATTTTTTTTTGTGATTGTGAAGTGGTTTTTTTGGTTTGAATTTAAAAAGAGGGTTAATGTTTACATATCTACATTTTCTTTTAACATAACATGGGAGAAACCAATGCTTGGCCAGCTTGTATTTTTTCAATATCTTCCTTTATTTTCGTTCCTTTATGTATTTACTCTTGTTTGCTGAATATATATTTGGGACCTCTATCCTGTAATCAATGTACGGGTAAATGAATTGTATATTTGGTTGTCCCCACCCCGTTCTCAAAGACGGTAAATCATACTCATAAGTGTTTAATCATCATACATGTACTATCAACTAATTAACAAGAGGCCCATGGGCCACATCACTCACCTGAACAACAGTTCCTTGTAACATTCTAACATTTTATTTCGTAGCATATGCTATTTATATTTTAAACTTTGAACCACTTTCTGGGGCCCCAGTATTGGTCCGAGGTTTATGGTTGGCTGTAACAATTTAGAATTTACACTATTTGAGGAAACTTGCATAGTAATCTCATATACTGTAGCATTATAGTTCTCAAGAAAAACTTTTTAAAAACATTTTCCATATTTATTTCTATGTTAACTTTGAACCCCTCTTGGGGCCCCAATATTAGTCCAGTGATGCCAGCTTTATTAATTAAGAATCTACATTATTCAAGGATGCTTGCATAGAAATCTCACAAATTGAAGCATTGTAGTTCTCTAGAAGAAGATTTTTAAACATTTTCATATGTACTTCTACATTAAACTTTTAACCCATCTTGGGTCCCCAGTATTAGTCCAGGGGTCACTATTTTAAAACTTTTGGATCTACATTATCCAAGGTTGCATGCACAGTATTCTCACAAATTGTAGCATTGTAGTTCTCGAGAAGATGATCTTTTAAAATGTTACCTATATATATATATATATATATATATATATATATATATATATATATATATATATATATATATATATATATATATATATATATATATATAATAAACTTTGACCGCTCATGGGGCCCTATTATTAGTCCGGGGGTCACGATTTTAGAAATTGAGAATCTACATAAGCCACGGATGCATGCATGGTAATCCCACAAACTGTATCATTGTAGTTCTCGAAGAGAACTATTTATAGACGTTTCCTATATATTTTTTAAAATGTTAAATTTTGAACCCCTGTTTGTGCCCCAGTATTAGTCCAGGAGTCACGATTTTTACAAATTAGAATCTAAATTATTTAAGGATGTATGCATAGTAATATCCTAAACTGTTGCATTGTAGTTCTTGAGAAGATTTTTTAAACATTTTCCTATATATGTGAAACTTTGAACCCCGCCTGGGGTCCCGGGGGTCACGGTTTTTACAATTTGAAATATTCACTATATATACAAGCTTTTTTGTAAATATTAATATTTATGGTGCAGTGGTTCTTGAGAAAAAGATTGTTCAACATTTTTCTTATGTATTTCTATGTTTAACTTTGAGCCCCCGCCTGGGGCCCCAGTTTTGGCCCTGGGGTCACGATTTTTACAATTTAGAATCTTCACTATACTTCACTATACATATTAAAGGCCAGAATTACATTTTCTTTAATATAGATAGTATTAATTAAAAGTTCTGTACCAATAGTCGTTTATCAAATAATACCAGAATAAAAATGTTTTGTGTAACTAAATTCGTACATATGCAACTGCTGCATTAGAAAGAAATCAAACAAATATATTTTTATTTGCAATTTTTACATCACCATGTAATTGTATACTCAGTATATACCTTATAAATCTTCAGTATATATACAAGCTTTTGTGTAAATATTTGCATTTCTGTTGCAGTGGTTCTTGAATATTGTATCATAGCATCGATACAATGTCATATTATATGATGAAATATAAAATTATATGATTCAACAAATAGGAATAGGAATCATGATATATCATAATCAACAATCACATCTATCAAGCATGCTTGAGTAAGGTAGGACAAAGTTTTCTTAGCATCCTTGATAATGGTGATCAGGCTCTGTATCTGAAGTTAGTCTTACGTTTCAAATACATGTTACATGAACCATTAAATTGGTAAGGACAGCATTTTTTTCAACATTAAATCCTGCATTTAGCTACTTCTATTTACATTTTTTACTGTCTTTGTTTGTGATAACATTACGAATCAATTTTGAAGCCTAAAACCTAATAATTTCATAAAAGATGAGTGACACAAAATGGGCTTGTCTTATAGCATAACCGAACAAGAGGCCCATGGGCCTCATCGCTCACCTGAGTAACAATAGGCATAGTTAAATCAGCTTAATGGAGTCATAATACAAAATATCTCGAGAATGTGGTATAAAACACGTAGATCCTGTATAAATAAAAATTCATTTTCCCCCTGAATATTCTTATGTTTATAATCAAGTCCCTTTCCTAGCAGGGTGATTTTATAGTCATATCACATGTTGAGCATTGCAGAACTTTTGCATTGCAAGATCCTAAACAATTGTTTAAGTATGGAATATAAACCTACATCAAACTCTGAACCCCTTGTAAGACCAAAAAATCCAGGGGTCAGAGTCTAAACAATTTTAAAGAATCCGCAATATGTTAAAATGCTTGCATATAAGTAAAACCATATGTGATAACATTTCCTTTTTTGTGAGTAATTAAAATGTTTTCCTTTGTACAATTGGCTTCTCAATGTGGCCCCACCCTACTCAAAATTTTGATTTTAACGTATTTGAATCTACACTACCTGCAGTTGCTTCAATAAAAGTAACAGCTTTTCCGGCTACACAAATGGTTTTTTAGAAGAAGATTTTTAAAGATTTGTCTCTATATATTCATATGTAAAAGTTTTACTGCCCATTGTGGCCCCACCTTACCCCCAGAAGCCATGATTTTAACAACTTTGAATATACACTACCTGATGATGCTTCCACATAAGTTTCAGCTTTTCTGGCTGATTGGTTTTTGAGAAGAATATTTTCAAAGAATTACTCTATATATTTCTTTGTAGAAATTCGACCCCCATTGTGACCCCACCCTTCCCTCAAGTGTCATGATTTTCACAACTTTGAATCTACACTACACTTCCACACAAGTTTCAGCTTTCCTGGCTGATTGGTTTCTGAGAAGAAGATTTAAAGATTTACTCTATATATTCCTTTGTAAACAATCAACCCCTCTCCCACTGTGGCCCCACCGTTCCCCCGGGGGTCATGATTTTCACAACTGTGAATCTACACTACCTGAGGATGCTTCCACATAAGTTTCAGATTTTCTGGCTGATGGTTTCTGAGAAGAAGATTTTTAAAGATTTACTCTATATATTCCTTTACATGTAAAAATTTGACCCCCATTGTGGCCCCACTCTACCCCAGGGGGTCTTGATTTTCATAACTTTGAATTTACACTACCTGAGGATGCTTCCACATAAGTTTCAGATTTTCTGGCTGATGGTTTCTGAGAAGAAGATTTTTAAAGATTTACTCTATATATTCCTTTACATGTAAAAATTTGACCCCCATTGTGGCCCCACTCTACCCCAGGGGGTCTTGATTTTCATAACTTTGAATTTACACTACCTGAGGATGCTTCAATGTAAGTTTCAGCTTTCCTTGCCAAATGATACTTGAGAAGATTTTCAAAGAATTACTCTTTATATTCCTTTGCGGATATGATAAGGCAACTCACAGCGATCGATCGAGTAAAAATTCCTCTGATCGATATGACGTCACAATAAGCAGCATGATGTCATATTTTACTTAAGAAACCTGTCAATTTTAACTTTATCTCTGGTCCAAATTATGAAAACTACAGGCGTAAAATGTCACTAGAAGCTTTTTTAACTGAATATATATTCGAGTTCTCTGTATTACGTATCGTTAGCATTGATGACGTCATAAGCATGTTTATTAGAGAAGATCAATGTCTGGAGACAAATCATCGGAATGCAGTGTAAACAATGCCAAAATAAGACTTATTTAATGCAGATACCCAAGATTTAGATGAGTGTCAGTTAGGATATAACCAGGATAATACAGGCATGGATATTTTGCTTTATCAGCGAGTGTTATAAGATATCAGATAGACATTTATGTGGCTTGACCGGCCTTTCCTCTGTCAGTGTGTACAAAAAAGACAAAAGTGTAACACTACCCCGAATATTATGAAAGATGAATTTATCAAAAGCATATGACCTTAAATACTTGAAAAGTGTTGCTAGAATCCTCTGGTTTGTTGTTGTAAATGAAAAATACGTAGTATTTTCCATGAAATTGAAAAAGTTGAGGGGGTTTCCGATAAATAATGACAATATTTATTTTATGCGATTAACGATAAGATTCTAGCAGTAATACTAATAAACATGAACTAATTGCCGATTGAATTATTGTATCATACATCCAAATAAACTTCGGGGTAGTGTTACACTTTTTGATTTTTTGTTAAGGTACATAAATGATCTATTTTTTTACTGTCACGTGATACCATGGCACGGCAGCTTCAAAGATTGACTCGATTCCGAAGTAAAAATATAATATCTTTTTGAATACATTCACTTGATATAAATATTCAGCACTGTTTTCATAAAAATAAACAATTTTTAAAATTACCATAATATCGACGATCACTAAACTCTGAGTTGCCTTAACCTACCCGCGTATGTAAAAATTTGACCCCCCCCCCATTGTGGCCCAACCCTACCCCAGGGTGTCATGACTTTCACAACGTTGAATTTACACTACCTGAGGATGCTTCCACATAAGTTTCCCCTTTCCTGGCCAAATGGTTCTTGAGAAGAAGATTTTTGAAAATTTCACGAAAATTTTCAATAATTTCTAATTATCTCCCTTTGTAAAAGCGCGTGGTCCTTAATTTTCACAACTTTGAATTCCTTTTGCCTAAGAGTTCTTTGTGCCATGTTTTGTTGAAATTGGCCCAGTGGTTCTGGAGAAGATGTCGAAAATGTGAAAAGTTTACAGACAGACAGAAGGAGGACAGACAAAATGTGATCAGAGAAGCTCACTTGAGTTTTCAGCTCAGGTGAGCTAAAAACGGTATTGGCTGCACCGCGTAATACTAAATAGCATGTGCTACCGTGAAAAATCAAAGGCCGGAACGGCGACAAAGGCACCGAGCTGACATTTTCATTTATAAAGATATCATTAATTTGAATTTCTGTACTATAGTCGTATATCATATAATATTAGAATAAAATAGTAAATGAATTATGTTTTATGCTGCTTTAAAAAAAATCAGTATAATTCTTAATAAAATAGGTAGTGATGCATTTGTAACACAATAACTTATCATGGTTACAAAAATCGAAGACATTTCAAAAATAAATTATTTTCTTTCTGCTGTAATCAGTCTTTGTGCAATAGTTTCACAGGTTCAAAATTTGAATACGAGGATACAACCCATTAACAGTGTGTCCCTAATTATAATGATAAAACATACTTTTATTTATTTCAATTCCCGTTTGAAACAAGATAACCTAAATGGTTCTTTATAAACAAATCCACACCACATGGGTTGATCTGCCTACAGTGCTCGATCAAACCAGCTGCATTATCATGTTTACTTATTGCAACAAAATCATTAGATACGTTTATCGCTTACATTCATTTTGGAAACCGTGCCCGATAACAAATAAATTTACATATTAAATTTTATTTGCATCGGGCACGGTCTCCAAATTAAATGTAAGCGATAAACTTAAATGATATTTAGTGAATTTGTATACCTTATTGTATTCATCCGCCATTTCTTGATTAAGCAAATTTATACTTATGCAATGAGTTGTCATTGATCAGGGAGGCAAAGTTGGATTTTTTGTTCACAATTTAGTTGACTAAATGGGAAAAAAATCTTGTAATACTTTTAATACTTTAAGGAACTCATTTCGTATGCGCATTTAGAAGGCGGTGCAGAAGAAAAATCTGGACGATTGCCAATCCAGACGATCGCTAGAAGACTGCCGAGCATTCGCTCGATGCTATAAAAATGGCTTTAATTTATGTTGTTTTAAAATGTAGAAATTGGAAATAATATAAACATAAGTTAATACTTTATGTTCCTTACTTTGAGTTCCTTAAAGTATTAATTGTTTAAATTTGACTAGGAATGAACAGAATTTACTTCGTTTTGTAACCAGCTCCAAGACCCTAACACAATCTGAGTTATTTTAAATTCTTATACTTGTCTAAGCATCTAGATATTCAAGATCACCCTCCATATTTGAAGCTACCTCTGTGATCCATTAACATAGCTAAATCAAACATGCAAGTGTGAATATGTTCTATTATTTAGATAAACATGTGACCTGCTCTAAAAACCTAAACCTAAAAATATTTAAGGAATAAGGAATCATTCTTTGAATTTTATGAGGTGATAATTTTGGTCGGTCGTGATCAAATTCAATAAAGCCCGAAGGGCTTTATGATAGATTTGATCACGCCCCGACCGAAATTATCACCTCATAACATTCAAAGAATGATTCCTTATAACTTATATTTACATTTTTACATACTTATATTTTAATTTTCAGCAATTGTACGATTAAATTTCTTAATATAAATAAGCAAACCCCGCTTTGAAGTTATTGGACTGTATAGTACAAAATCGATACTTAGTGTTATCACAGGCAAAGACTCTGAAAAATGTAAATATAAGCCTGTCAAATGCATCAATATCATAAGAGCACCATCCATGCAAGTTTGGTGAAGTTAGGACCAGTAATAACTTAAGATATAGTCATAAAAGGACATATGCTTCAAAAACTTTAACCTGCTCCAAAAAATTTAACCTTAACCTCCTCCAGCATCAGAAACCTATTACTCAGAATCAGCATTCAAGCCTGTCAAGTGCATAAGTCTCATTAGATGCACTATCCATGCAAGTTCGGTGAAGTTAGGGCCAGTAATCTTGGTAATAACATTGATAAAGTCATCAAATGGCAGCAGCTCCAAAAACCTTAACCTCAGCCAGCATCCAAAACCTATTGCTCAGATTCACATCCAAAGTCAGTTAAAGTGCCCCAAAAATTTTCAACGTCCTGCTTTACATGCTCGTTCACAGAGCAAAGAATATCACTATTTCTCTGTACTAGGAATCCAAGTCCTGTCTGTCTGATCGCGGGCCATCTAAAGGACTTTTCCCCACCTATCATAAATGTGATATGAAATCTCTGGTCTTATTCGATAATTTTTTCAACATACAGTGTACTATTAACCTTCGTACATAGTGGCAACATGCGCGCATCTACTTGATACTTGCGTTCACCTTATCACAAACAATATAATTGTTCCAGTGCTTGCTTTCTGTAAAACTATTGGTAGGAGTGTCACTCTCACTGCCTTGACCAGGACCAGAGCTCATACAACAGGTTACCCACCTCTCGCAAGCCACATGATACCAAATTTGACGTTTTGAAACATGCGGCACAGAAACATAATCTGCACAACTTTTATAACTCACAACCCCCTCCCCCAGTGAAATAACAGCATAATAACCTGTTTTTTGCGATAGTTTTCTCTAACCTTTGGTCTTTTTTGTTCCCAGTATTTCTTTTAAAGCTTAGCATAATTCATTCTAATCATCATATTAAATTAAAACTGTAGTTTTGTATGTTCGTGAATTACGTTACACTGTTGTAAATTACGTTACACTATAATACAGACTTGTTCCTGATGTAAACACCCAGCGAATCAATGTTTCATATTTATGATACCAAAGTTTAACCTTTATTCTTCATTCTCAAAATAGAATTCCAATAACATCCTTAAAAACCGAAAAATTTTATTCAGTCACAAATAATAAGCATAATCACACTTCAGACGATGCGTACACTTCTGCAGTACTTAGTCAAAATGGTTCCCGCGTGTAAACTTTCTTTCTACAAGTGCGTGTATGTTAAGCGGTGTCAATGAATAAAGATTCATGGTGATTTTGCCCCCAGTAAGGATTATTTTACAATATCAAGTAAATTGATCATAACGTAATTCACTGTAACGTAGTTCACGGTCTTGGCTTTTTAAAATTAGAATATAAAATAAAACTGCGGCAGTTAGAAGCATTGTGTATGTGGTAATTTTGATAGGCATCGGTGTGTACATCAGTCAGGATAGTTGAAGTTTGTAGCATTCAGGCACTGTGTGCAAGATTGCGTAACGTAATTCACAATTTAATGTAAAAATGAAAAGTTTTCAAAATTTGTGATTTTTTTTAAATGGTATCTTTTGTTTGTGAATCATTATTTTTTTCATATCTTTGTAACTTTGTGATCAGTTTTATCCATTTAACCTCACGGTAAATGCCAATTACAAATTCGTTATTGATGCAAGGAAATTGTAACGTAATTCACAGCATTAAATGGGACACTCAAATTTTGGATTGTAATTTTTTCTCCGGCCAATAGGGAGAAAATTATAAATAAAAATTTACGATGAAGGAAATTTCTAGAGTTTACTTCCATGTAAAACAACGAAATTGAAATAAGTGAAATAGCTGCCAATGTGACAGCAAACAAGGTTTTCTTTAATGTAAACAGAATCCATAATTCATCTGTCAACCCTGAATTGATCAATACTACCTTTCCAGAGAAATGAAGTACCCTATATGCAACATTCTGAAAAAAAAATAATTAAGTTCAACAGGTAGCATTTTTTTCCATAAATTATCAAAAAACAAAATCGAAGTAATATGCACATCTCTGATATATATCCAATTGATCTGCAAAACAACAACTTTCTTTCTTGAAAAGGAGGAGTTATCCGTACAATATATGCAATATTTTGCAAGAAAATGATTAAGTTTAACAGCCAGTATTGTTTTCATAAATTATCAAAAAATCAATATGCACATCTCTGATATATGTACAATTGATCTGCAAAACAACAACTTCCCATCTTGAAAACTGTAGGAGGAGTTATCCGTGCAATTGGGGTACCCTACTGACAGCCGCCCACCCACCCGCCATTTCAATAACCAGATTTTTCCTTTGGAAAACCCGGTTAAAAAATCAATTTTGGAGTACTTCCTGTGACGACCGGAGGTTATGCAGATTCAAACAAAACATTTTAAACATATCGATATATGTAGGTCTATCTTTCCTCAAAGTTTGGTTGTTCTCTGCCAAATCGGTGATCTCGTTGAAACAAGGTTTTTTGTCTCTGGACCGGAAACGGACAAACGGAATTGCTCAATGAAAATAAAAGTTTGTAATTCTTGTACATGTATATTACTGTTTATTAGGCTAACTAAAACAGTCAAACAAAAGCAGTTAAGGTTCTCCGATCCTCAGCCTCAAAGTATTTTTTTCATCATAAGAATGATATTTTTATTTCAACCTTTATTAATGAAATGATATAAAATGATATTTTTAGAGGGTATCAGTAGTATCAACCCTCTAGATAGGGGGGTCAACTGAGTGCACTTGACAGGCGGCTACATAGGGGGTCAAAGGTCAATATTGAGGTAAAAAAACTAGCCCCGCATTATGACGTCATAAAAGGCAGTGTTGACAGTTTGATCATTTTATTGGAACAAGAACAGAAAATGAAAATACGCTCTATTATATAGCCTTTAGGGGGACATTGCGCAATACCCGCACCTATGAAAAGGGGTCCCGTTGAAGCGCGTGACTCAGGATAAGTCATTGTAAACACCTGTTATGGGGTAATATAACTGTACTGGGGGGATTGCGCAATACCCGCAGCTGTGAAGCGACCTTTGAAGCGGGTGACTCAGGATCACCTGTCAGGTGTTGAAATGGGGGCAATTTTCACTCTTTACCATCAACAATCTCATTTATATTATATAAAATTGGCATGCTTTCTGTAGGTAAAAATCCGGATTTACTAAGGTTTTGGTTTTGTAATTTAAAGTGCAGGGTCTAGTTTCCGACTTGAATTTTAGAAGAATGAACCATCGATTGTAAGTGTGTGTTTTGATAAGTTAACTTATGATGTCCAGTAAATGTTTAAAAGTTTATCATTATATGTTAATGATATAGTATCTTACGCATCTAAATATTGAAATACTTTTTGTTGTTTTGATCGAACATGCTCTTTTTAAGCCAAAGTATTTTTATTTATTTGATCGTCTGCTTAGATGTCCAATTTTCAGTTAAGACTTAAACAATGTCGAAGTATTTGATATGATATTACGAACCTTGTTTTCATTGAGAAAATGATATGAAAATATTAAGACAAACATGATCTCTAAAATTGGATGGCATACTCTGATAAGTTTGTTAAAAACTACACTGACTTTTTACAGTTTTAGAAGTACTGCAGAAAGTAAAGAAATAAGAGGGGTTGAAATAGGAGGTGGGTGTCATTTTTTAGTCTTTAGGTTATACCAGTCTGTAGTATGTAATAGTTGATATTCTCTTTACAGGTTCCCTGTGTCTGACTGTTGACTGATAGGTCATACCAGTCTGTAGTATGTAATAGTTGATGGTCTCTTTACAGGTTCCCTGTGTCTGACTGTACTGTTGATTGAGAGATCAAAGAGGGAATATATGCAGTATAGTATTCATTTTATCTCACTATTCTTATGTAGATATACTCTGTATTGTTAGGGCACCTGAGTCACTCAGGAGACCCATTGCTATCACAAGTTTGTCGTCGTGTGTCATTCATAGACATTATAAATCTCTTAAATGCGTATGAGGGCAGTAGTCATTGTGTTAGTCCTGGGGTACGAACTGTTGCCTGAGAGCATAGGCCCGAGGTCAACATCAATTTCTTACCAAGGAACTGACAATATAACTATTGCCCACATTCCTATTTGATGATTGATTTGTTAAACAAGGAAAAACATATCCTTGTAGTAATGTCAGGGCTGGGAAATTGTCCAAATTATCTGCCGGGGGACAGTCAAATAGTCAGCCAAGGTTAGGGGATTAGCAAAGCATGGGACATTTAAGCCAGTAGTTAATATAAATGACATCATATATATGATTTGGTGGGTTCACATTTTGCACATATATAATAATTGGGTGTGAATTGTATTTTGATAGCAATTATAGTCTGTTCTCTATGTGGCGTAAAGACATAATTGCATTTTACTTATGTTTTAAAAAGTACATTTCAAAAAGTTACATTACTGTATTTCATAGATGAAATCTGTCAGTTCCGGGTCCAAAGGTTCCTGTAACTATGTAAGGGTTCTTAGCTAGTCTTTTTTTCCCTGGAGGACGATAATTCTGGGGAATTCTTTGTCTTCTTCCTTTTCTCTTTTCAGCATCTGTAATACCGTTTCTTGATTGTCATTAGGGGGAATATAGGGAAATCCTAAAAAGCTCCTGATAGCAGGTTTCTTTTCCTCCTCCTCCATTTCTGCTGTCTCTGAAAATCCGAAGTTCTTTGTGGGTTCGATCTCTGTCATTTCTTCCTCTGGTTCTTTGATTTTCATCAGGAGTTGATTTTCCGTGGCCATCTTTCGACAAGGTAATCTGTTGTAGAGTTTCTGAAATAGGATCATTCACTCTGTGTGACGATCTGAAGAAAAGTGTTCTATTATATAGCCTCTAGGGGGACATTGCGCAATACCCGCACCTGTGAAAAGGGGTCCCGTTGAAGCGCGTGACTCATGATGAGTCATTGTAAACACCTGTAATGGTGATAATATAACTGTACTGTGGGGGATTGCAACATACCCGCAGCTGCGAAAGCGCCCTTTTAAAGCACGTGACTCATGATGAGTCATTGTAAACACTTGCGACATACCCGCAGCTGTGAAGCGCCCTTTTAAAGCACGTGACTCATGATGAGTCATTGTAAACACCTGCGACATACCCGCAGCTGTGAAGCGACCTTTTAAAGCACGTGACTCATGATGAGTCATTGTAAAACACCTGTTATGGGGGGTAGTATATAACTGTACTCTATTTTATCATACTCTTTCATTTGATCGCTCGCTTCCAAGCCGAGATGAATTTAGAAGAAAGCAATTTGAGGAATAAATCAAGGTTGTTAAAATATAAAAGAAAGCGATTGATTGAACGAAATTTAAAAGTTTTAAAGAAAAAACCTGTCAATCAATCGGTTAAGAAAAATGTGGTTTCTGACTTTTACAACATTAGATTAGACAGGGGGCGACAATCTCGCAAATTTAAAGTGAAACATGTATATACGGTCAGTTTTCGTCCTTTTCCAAAGAAATCAGAGAGCGGTTTTGTGAAACGTTTATTAAGTGACATGTTGAAACAAGTGAAAGAACGCATGCAGTGTAATCCTAACGATTATTTACGATTGAACTTACGTCACCCCTCTTTAGATTCTGAGATTCGGTACGAATTTACTCAATGTAAGAATCTGAACGAAGCTACCCTATTAGATAAAGTTCAGGCGGTGCAACAATCGAAAAAAGAATTTACTATCACGGACGGATCTGCGGAATTTGAATTGTTTCATGTCAAGTATCCTCAGGGGAGCGGTTGTCAATCTGTAAAACACTTACATTCCAACAAAGAAAAGTTTAAGAAAGGAAAAAGATCGGTATTGAAAATTGAAAATCTAGGCGATCACCTCTGTCTCCCTCGAGCTATTGTAGTAGGGCGATTATACAGTCAGCGCCCCAAGGATCCTTTGGAATTACCTGGTTGGAAAAAACAGTGGGATCGTATCAAAAGAAAGGACATTCTTTCTCCGCAGCAGAAAAAAGAAGCTTTAGAGTTGATGAAAGAGGGTCATTGTGATCCTAATGTGCCCTGTGGCCCCGAGGAATGGAACAAGTTACAAGAAGTATTGGCTCCTGAATATCGATTGAAAATATTTCAATTTAAAACGGTGTCTTCCCGTTTGAAATTAGAACCCATTTACAAAGGAAAGGGAAATGGAATCTGTTTGAATATTTTATTCGATAACCAACATTATGATACTATTTTATCTATGCCTGGATTGAGCGAAAACCAATATTATTGCGATTATTGTGATGTTGGTTATAGTCACATTGAAGATCATAGAGTCAAATGTCCTCACCTTTGTTCTTTTTGTTTAGGGGACACGCCTTGCCCCCCCCCCCATGGTAGTAGCATTTATTGTCCTGATTGTAAAGGTTATTTTAAAAGCAAGATTTGTCATGAGAGACATTTACAACCCTTAAGTGGAAAGAAAACGGTTTGTAGTTTAATGGATCGATGTTCTCACAGTCAAAAATGGTTGAGTAAGAAATAACTAGCCTATCACAAATGTGGGGATCGAAAATGGTGTAAGATTTGTAGAAAAATAGTCGAGAAAGATCACCAATGTTTTGTGCAAGTGAAACCCTCTCTTAAAGAGAGAAAAAAAACTTCAATTGTACATTTATTTCGATTTTGAATGTACTCAAGAAAATGGGATTCATATATCTAATTTATGTGTGGCTCATCGAGTTTGTCAGCATTGTGATCATTTGACGGTAGATCAGACCTGTTCTCATTGTGAACATTTAGGCCCCCGACGCCATTTGTTCCGCGGTCCCGAAACTTTAAAACAATTTATGGAATGGCTTTTTCAAGCCCAACCTCACGTCACACAAAAAGTCAATCTCAGCTTTTGCATCCAGAGGCTATTGTCATAGCTCACAATTTCAAAGTCTACGACGGGCAATTTATTTTTGAATTATTTGGTGCATACCGCTTGCATTACTCCCTCCGTGATCATGAACGGAACTAAGATTTCATCCATGCAAGCCCTTGGATTGAAATTTATAGATTCTTATAATTATTTACCTTTTGCTTTATCAAAAATGCCTTCTGCTTTTGGATTTAAAGAATTGAAAAAAGGATATTTCCCCCATTTTTTCAATACGGAGCAAAATCAGAATTATGTGGGTCCCTATCCCCCCGCGACTTACTACAATCCTGACGACATGACCGGTTCGGGGCGAAAAGCCTTTTATGAATGGTATCATCAACAGAAAGGAAAAGTATTTGATTTTCATAAGGAATTTATAGATTACTGTATCTCTGATGTAGACATTTTACAACGTTGTTGTGCTCAATTCAGGAACACTATACAGAGTTTGGTACAAGTCAATCCTTTTCAAGAAGCCATTACTTTTGCCAGTACCGCTAATTTAGCCTACCGGAGAGGATTCATGCCCCAAGACAGTGTTGCTATCATACCTAATATGGGATACGACCCAGCTCGACAATTTTCAATGAAAGCTTGTCGTTGGTTAGCTTGGATGAGTCGCGACGGTCGAATCATTCGGCATGCTAAAAATGGTGGAGAAATAAACTTAGGCCCCTATACCGTAGTCGGATACGACCCAGAATCCAATACCGTGTACGAATTCTATGGGTGTTATTGGCACGGATGCCCTAAATTTCATCCTGAATTAGAAAATGAAAATCATCCTCATCGAGTCGATTGTACCTACGGTACTTTGTACGAAGAGACCTTAATATGAGAACATCATTTGAGAGAACAGGGATACCAGGTACTTTCTATTTGGGAACACGATTTTGATTTGGAAATGAAAAAGAATTTTGAATTGCAAGGGTTTGTGGACCATTTAAGTTTTCAAGATCCTTTGAATCCTCGGGAAGCTTTGTGTGGGGGCGCACTAATGCCACACGATTGTTTTGTACCGAGGGAGACATGAGATATATAGATGTGTGTTCTTTATATCCCTTTGTTCTCAAATATAAACCTTTTCCCATGGGTCATCCAGAAATCATCACCGAGAACTTTGAGGAGATTTCTAATTATTTTGGTTCGATTCAATGTCAGGTCTTATCCCCTCGGGGTCTCTATCACCCCGTTTTACCTTATCGTAATGGAGGAAAATTACTGTTTCCTTTATGTCGCACTTGTGCCCAAGAACTTTGTCAAGATCCTCATTACCGCTGTCAGCATTCAGAGGCTGAACGCTGTATAACGGGAACCTTGGTGACTGCCGAACTTCAAAAAGCTATAGAATGCGGATACGAGTTAAAGAAAATCTACGAAGTGTGGCATTTTCCTAAAAAAAAGTCAGGATTTATTTCGTAGTTACATCGATACCTTTTTGAAAATCAAACAGGAAGCCTTTGGATATCCCCCCGATTGTGAGACCGAGGAACAACAGACCGCTTACCTCCGCGATATTTTTGAGCGAGAGAGATTGATGTTGAATCCTTTAGAAATTGAGAAAAATCCCGTGAAACGAACTATTGCCAAGTTATTTTTGAATTGTTTGTGGGGAAAATTTGCTCAGCGACTTCAATTACCTAAAATTGAATATTTGAGCGAAGAACAATTGACGAAAATGTTGCAGGACAGTACCCTGGAAGTCAAGGGAATTGAATTATTAAACAACGTGAATAAACCCGAATGCGACCTGATCTTGATTAATTACGTGGAAAAACAGGATTTCATCGAAGACTGCCCCTTTGGAAACGTTGTGTTAGCTGCATTTACTACCGCTCATGCTCGATTACATTTATACGACACCTTAGAAAAATTAGGAGATCGTGTACTTTATTTCGATACCGACAGTATTATTTATCAACACGTGGAAGGGGAGTATAATCCTACTATTGTCAATAGTTTAGGAGGATGGACCGACGAATTAGAGGGGGGACACATTACTAAATTCATGTCGGGAGGGCCTAAGAATTATGCGTTTGAAACCGATACTGGAAAGACCGTGCAAAAAGTCAAAGGCCTCACCTTGAATCATCGAGCCTCTTAAATCGTGACCATGAAGGCTTTGGAGAAAATGATTTTTAAAGAATTGGAAGAAGTGACCGTGACTTATCCTCATAAAATCCAGAGAACCAAGAGACATGAATTATTGACGAAACGTTTTACTAAGAAATATCAAATGGTATATGATAAACGGCAGATCATTGATGATTTTAAAACCCTTCCTTTTGGGTATTAACTTTGTTTTGTTTCAATAAAAAATCATATGAAATGATTTGTTATTTCCTCTAAGGATCAGTCCTATTGTGTGTGTGTGAAATAAAAACTATTTTTGAAATACAACAAAATTTATTGAACAAGAACTTTTTTTTTATAATACAAGTGAAAGACTATTGGGTAATGAATCATTAAAACATATTTACAATTAAAACATATTTACAATTAAACAGTTCAAAGTAGTAACAGTCTAATAAAGTTTCACCCTACAGTAGTTAACATCTTCTTGATTTTTTCCATGACTTAACATACTTAGAGTAATTTCAGTAGCTCACCGTTGTCGTTTTCGATCATTTTCAATTTGAGATAAGATTCCCACAGTAATTCTCGTTTCGCTATCTTCAGTTTTTTCCTACTCTGTTCTTCTTCTTTTTCCTCTTCTCTTTTTCTTTTGTTCTCTTTCAGCCGTTTGATATTTTTACTGTACGTTTCGCAGGTCAGCCATAGTCCGGTTAATTTCTCTTTGATTTGCCCGTACTCTTCACAAATTTTGAAAACTCCACTTACTTTATCTGCTCTGGCTCCCCGGATTTCCTTTTTTTGTTCCTTGCTCATTTTCTTTCTCAAATCTTGCATTTCACTCCATTCGTAGGCGTCATAATCCCAGTCCGGATACATGTTAGAAGTAGTATGTTGAGAAAATTCTGACAATTCTTCGGCGGCCTCTTTGATTTGTGTTTCTATTCTCCCTTCCTCCATTTTCTCACTCATTACGAAATATTCCCCGTAAGCCCCTTGTTCTTTTTCTTCTTCATCTTCTTTCTCTAATTTTATCAATTCTTTGGCGGCCTTTTCCACTTCTATCTTCATTCTCTCTTCACAACAGGATTCTAATTTGATTCCGTTTTCTTTCTCCATTTCTTCAATCTCAACCAGATGAGTTTCATCGCCGGGATCTTCAAAGTAGTCAGATTCTGCTTCTATTTCCTCCTCCTCCTCTTCTCTCTCTTCTCTTTTCTCTCTCTTTTCCTCTTTTTCCTCCATCGGCTCAAACAAATCGGGATATTCAATCGTTCCCTGCCACCCTAAAGGTTGATCCGGAACATCAATGTTCTTCTTTTGTTGGATTTTTGGTATTACGTATCCTACACTCCCGTCGCTAAAGGGTATCTCCAATAGGACATCTTTCTTTTCCATCTTGTTCTGTTTTAGTTTACTGTAGCTTTTACCCATGAAAAGTGACGGTGAAATGTCCCGTTACCTCCTTTATATAATCCACGCAATCGAAAAGCGAAAGTAGAAATGTGACTGTACTGGGTTTTTCCCTTACTGGAGTACGTGACAAGTTTCATACCAGCTGTTGATGCCAGGTGTTCAAGCACGCGCTGCTTCCACTCTCTCTGACTTCTTAATTATGACGACATCCTTTCGCTCCAATGCTGATTGAAACTCTTACAACATTGACCTTTGTGCGCTTTGGGTTTTCTATACTTTTCTTTAAACCATTGTCTCACATAACGATCTGTTTGTTTTTGTGTCCAGTGTTTAGGAAATAATTGTTTTAATACTTTAGGCCCTCTTCTATGGCGATGATGTAAAAAATATACACAATATTGTCCGCACACGTTACTATCTAATTCTTGATAATGATTTTCATTATATTTCATATGGTTACTATTTCTATGAATAAACTCTTGAAGTTCAGAGTACAAGGGAGGAAATCCATAAGAATCGAAATATTCGACCGTATCTCCGTCTATATATAAACACACCCAATGAGTTCCTGGTTGATCGTGAGGATCCGTATTAATGACTATGGCTTTTTCTTTAAAATTTAAATGATCAGGAATTAAATCTCGGGGGTATACACCCCCAAAAGAAGATCCTAAATCTCTCGGTAAGACTTTTTTTAATTGATAGGTATCCATTTTTTATTAAAAGTCAATATTCATTTCTCTTTGTTTGTTGATTTCTAGCAAGTTATCAAATTCAGCATACACTAAACAATTCAGAGTTTCTGTCGTGTTTGCTGCAAATTGAATTTCGATTCTCAAATTTCCCGTTTCAATCAAATGAAATTTGTCTAGCTGTGCCTCCTGATCTTTGGTGAAATCTATACACCATAAGGTGTAACCGTCTTTATATTCTTCGAAATTGACGTCGGGAGCCCAATCGGCTCCGAATTTTCCCAGTCATTGATACAAACTTAAATACGATATGAGATACAAGTCGTTAGTAAAATCCGGCTCAAAGGGTCGGGTACTGATGGTTTCTCCGTTAATGCTGACTTCTAACTTTTTGACTTTGGCATGTTTGATATTGAACGGGTTTTTATCGGCAGTTCAATTGAAAGCGTCATTACCGACTAATCCCAACACTAGTCGTTTTGGCATTTGCCCTTGAAACAGATGATCGCTGATTTTAGATTGGGTTCCATTAGGAATGGTGAACGTTTTGACATCGACTCGTCTCAGGGGATATTTGGCTGTCTCTAATTTCAATTTCTCGTTGATGGCATTGAGCACGGTAGGAGTAGGTCTGACTTTTCTGACCCACAATAACATGCTCAGAATTTTTATTTTTCCTGTACTCCCTGCAGCAGTCATCATGTAAATATCAGATTTAGCTCTGTTGAATCTCAAACGAATATCTACTCCATTGGGAATGAATCTGTCCTGTTGAAACAGATCCAGATAGAGTCGATCGATTAAAGTTATTTTTTCACCGTTTGACACGGCACTATGGCGATTTGGCAAACCCACATTTTTACCACCTTCAGGTAAATTCATAACCAGATCAGATTCCCTGATTGTCACTTAAGCGACATTAAATCAGATTTGACTTGGGTCGGATCACCGTTTTTACAATCATCCATGTGTCCTGCCGTGTCTTTTTCAGGCTTTCATTTGAGTTGCCAAGGTTTCGGGTCTATAAGAAAGTAATTTTTCTAAATAAGCTTTGTAAGGATAGGTATCTGTTCCCGGGCTAATGATTTTACCATTCAGAGTGACATCGATTTCTGTAAACAAGGAATGTAAGATGTTATTCACCGGAGTGGAATCAGCGTGGTCTCCCCTTAAATTACTGCCATCGGCTTTCGTGAATTTACAAATCACTTGTAAATACGTTTGTGAGAGATCTACGTATTCGTCTCCCTGCCCTTGAATATCGAATTCGATGGGGGCGGTATCGGATTCAAGGGTACTAGAAATGGGATAATATTCCATCCATTTCGATTCTTCTATAGCCATATTGGTGGGGGGAACTTGGAATAATTCTCCATCCCATACATACAAGATTCTCTGTGCATCATTTTGAAAGGTGACTTTTTGAAAGGTGTGTGACTTTTGAATTTGAATTTGAATTAATAATAATTGACCTGTTTTTTGTAACCCTTCCAACCCTCGATTAAGAACGGCTTCTTTTAAAGATTTTTTTCCTTCCAGGGCATCTAAACCGGCTTGAGCAGCACTGTGTATGGCTTGTTTGGTTCCTTCTTTGACTAAGTCTTGAGCTCCTTTTTTTACTCCTTCTTTAACCCCTGATCTAATTAGACCCTTTGTACCTCGTTTCAGTAACTGTGGTAATTGTTTAATTCCTCCTCTCATTCCTCCTTTAATCAGGTCTTTCACTGCTTTACTTTCTTTAATTCCTCCTTTAAGCAGATCTGTCACCACTCCTCTACCCCTTTGTTTTCTTCTTTTTCTTCTCCTTCCTTTCCCTGTCTGACCTCCCAAGAATTTATTAACATTGGTGTCAATAAGGTTGGCGTCTTTATTTTTGACCAAAGGTAATACCTTATTTCGAAGTAAATCACCAACGAAGGGTGCTCTTATACCTGGAACATTTCTCATTAATTGTCTATCTACTAAAGGAATGGCAAACCTTTTCAGTCTATTTTTAGTTCGTGTTCTCAAACCTTCCATAAAAGGTACTTTATTTTTAAATCGGTCTATAATAGCATTTTAGTGACTTCATATCCTCCTCTAAGGACATCACCCACTATTCCTTTTCCTGTTTGTTTTTTTCTAACTAGGCCTCCTAGGACTTCTCCGATGACTGGTCCCAAAGCACCGGTCACTAAGGGACCTTCTATTTTAAGGAGACTACCAACAAGACCAAATCCTTTTTAACGTAATAATCCCCGATGATAATCCCCGAACCCCCTTTGACGTAATAATCCTTGGTGATAAGACATGATGAAACTGAGAAAAACTTTGAGTGAGTTCTGCTTTTATATCATTTTTTTTTCATCAAGGCCGGGTTCTATATCTTCTCCTCCTTCTCGCTCTTATTCTACCTCTCCCCCCTTGAATCAGTCCAGAGGCTAGGGGTCCTATCACTGCAGGGGCAAGAGCACTTATTAAGGGTAACAGAGATAAAATTCCCCCTTTCTGTCCCCTTCTTCGTCGTCGACGTCTGTGAGTGTAAGCCATGTTGTTCAATAATGATGAAATAGTTTATTTTCTAGGGTATTTATATACTTTTTAAAATATTTTTTAAGACACTCCATGCACCAGGAAAACAAGAAAATGGCTCTTAATACAGCAGCACAAACTATCAGGAATGTTTCCATTTTCAATAGACTTTTCTAAAATGAAGTTTCATGACACTTCTGCCTCTTAAAAAGGGGAACAAGGGCCCTAAGGGAGTTCTGATCTGAATCTCAATGGTGTCAAAATGTTTTTTACTCAATTTCAAATATTCGGCTCTCACGGGTTCCCATATGGCCTGCGTTTGATCCTGAGTGCCAGAAGTCACGGGGACGACTCTCAACAATTTCAAAGCATTAGATCCTACCATCTGAGGTTCTATGATATCACAGTACACGCACATCTGTTTCAAATTCTCGAACAAATCAATGTTATTGGGAGCAAAATATTTCACATTAATCCACTTGGTCATATCCTCATCCTTTAGTAAACGAAAAGCTTTTGTCCAAAACCCCATTTTTAAGGCTAGGGGTATGGGAAAACGGATACAAAAGGGGTGGTTTTGACGCATTGCATTTCCGTTGTATTGATATTCGATTTGATCGAATTTATCATGGTACGCTAATTGTATGTTATTCTTCTCTTCGGGGTTAGAACTCAAGACTGTCCAGAGGGCTCCTAATGTTAATCGGAGACCCTCGTTGATTTCAGAGATTAGGGCCTTGGGATGAACGTAAGGACCCAGTTGAAACTGAATTCGAATAATATCCATTTCTAAAGTAGGCGGGACTTCTTTTTTAGTACTCTCGTCTGATTGTTTATAATTACGACCAAAGTAAGAAAATTTCCAGTCCACCAACGTTTCACAATCACTGAGATATGTGCTTCCTACTTTTCTCATTTGAAAACGATTGGTTTTAAAAACGCTAGGATCTCCTAACTGATTGCTATATTCTTTAGTGATTAAAACATCGAAATAAGCTTTGTTTTCTGAAATGTTCTCAATGGAAGTCCCATACATCATTTCAGTAAGAGCCACTTCCCATTCTCCATCGGTTAAGTCAATATTTTGAGGTAACAAGGTTTTAAACTGAGAGATCATATTATTTGGAAAGGTTTTCATCGATCCATCACTGGGTAAGGTCAAGTAAAACCCCTCGTTCTGTGCCATGGTTAAATACGAAATGACTCTTATTGGAATAAAAACCAAGTTTTATATATAGAGTGAACAATTTTTTAATTAAAAAAATCCTAGAGTGATTTTTTAATTCTCTGGAGTCATTTTAATTCTCTGCAATCTATTTCCTTTATTACGACGATGCTTACCCACTAATACTAATTTATATCCAAGTTTTCTCTGTTCCTCTTGGTATTCCTCCAACGTTTTATCTAGTCTTTGACCGTTCTTTATATTATATCCGCGTTTTATCCATTCCTCTTTATTTTTTGTAATTATTCCTCTTCAGTTATGTCATAAAACCCTTCTCTGTCACCCATGGTTAAATACTTAATGACTCTTATTGAAATAAAAACCAACTTGATATAGAGTGAACAATTTTTTTTTAATTTTCAAACAAACACACAATGAACATAAAAAATGAACATAAAGTCTCAAGAGTAAATTTTACCGCACGTTTTTCACAGAGTTGTCTCCCTTAGACCATGATGTAAAGCATACAATGAACATAAAAAAATGAAACATAAAGTCTTAAGATTTTTTTTTTTAATTGAAAAAAAAAATTCACATCTGGCCCACTTCTTCCACTTTCCTTTTCTTTATTTCTTTTTCCTTTCCTTCTTTCTCCTCTTCTCTTTCTTTCACATCGATCACTCCCTGGTCCATGGGCTCGTGTTCAATTTCTTTGACGGGTACAACTATGGATTTCGCATCCAAAGGAGGAAGATTTTCTATCGGAAAAGGTTTACTCATGTACAGGTATCAATTGGATCACAACAATCCACGTAACTGTATCCCTCTTTTCTAAATTTCTTGAATTCGGACAGAGTTTTACCCAGTCTTGTTCCCCACTTAGATTCGTACATGGTCCAGATAGGTTCCTCCCAATAAAAAGCAGCTTTGATTTTATACTTGTACTGGTGAAACTTGGTTTTTCCGAAGACCAGAAATGTTCAGGTAGATTGACTCTCTTGTACAGGTAAGCCAGCTGGTTTCCATCAAGTTTATCAATCTTCTTGAAAAAATCTTTGTAACATTCTGCCTTGGAAGTTACCCATTCCCCCTTCAGAGAAGGTCTTTTGTCCGTTCTTTGATGGTGGGCAGTTTCAATTTTCCAGCGATATTCATATCTTGGTCGGCTCATTTTTGAATTGAATGTCGACAACGGCTGACACGCCTCTTTTTATGTGTTTTGGCTCAAGGTAAAAAAATTGTGCAATACTTTATTTACGCAAACATCTGTTATTACGTCATAATCACAGTCTAGACTATGAGTCATCCCTATGCGGCTCTTTTTATGTGTTTTGTCCCAAGGTCAAAAAATTCAGTCTAGACTCTGAGTCATCGCTATGAGTCAAAGCTTTTACCAGTCATTCGCTAGAAGAAAAAAATATTATCCCGTCTCTTTATTTTTCTTAGGATAATTCGGGGTGGGCATGATGTAACCCACTTAAGAACTGAGTTACCATCCAAAAATCTCGATTCTCATCGTGTAAGCCTAACATTTCAATAGAAGCAATAATTAAAGGAACACAAATTGAGCAAAAAAATAATAATTTCTGCTCGGGGCAATTTTCCACCACATACATTCCAATGTTCTATTTTGTAGGAGGAGGAAGAATGAGATCCACTTGGGGAATCCATGAATCAAAACTGGAAGGATATCCCTTCCAGCGCACTTTCACTTCAGAAATGACTTTTTTCCCGACCCGCCGCTTTTTATACCCTAAAATTTCCTCCACTTCATATACATCGTCTTTTTTAGTCACTTTTTGTAATTCAGACTCGTAAAACGTTCCTTCTAATTCTTCTCCGTTATAATCTTCTACCTTATATCGATAAGGTACAGATCCCTGTATTAAACGAGATACGGTAAATAACTCTCTAGTCCAGTTGGGTAAATACCCTTTTTCAAAAGTGCGTTTTGCTTTACTGATTCTCACTCGATCCCCTGTTTTAAACTTAGGTCTTTTAAGACTTATTTTCTTTTCATACAGAGTTTTCCACACTTCTAAAACATTGGAGGAATTTACTTCAGCAGGAGCTCTCTTGATAATTCGATGGTAATTGTGATTATAAGCATACACCAAATCGGGTAAAATATCTACATATCGCCGAGTTTTATGACGAGTGAAATCCCGCCACATCCTTCCTTTGAGGGTACGTTGAAATCGTTCTACGATACTAGCTTTGGTTTCTGCATTACGAGTAGTAAAAAAATGAATGGATTTAAAAGCCCCTAGAAATTCTCTGTTCGTAAATTCCTTTCCCTGGTCGGATTGAATCCGAAGAGGCTGTCTTCCGTCTTGTTTCATAATTTCCTTTAAACCTCTAATCATTTCTTTTCCCGATTTCTGTTTTAAGGGTACTACCCAGGCATATTTAGAGAGGACATCGATAGCACAAAGTAAAAAAGTATATCCATCATTGTCTTTTTTCAATTGAGACACATCAGCTAATTCTAATTGCCATTGTTCGTCGATACCAGTCACTCTCGTTTGCTCTCTGATGAATTTCCTTTTTATGGGTTTATGCAGAGTATAAGCTTCTTGTTCTTTAAGCCATTTTCTAATTTGAGAAACAGAAATAGAATACCCTTTGGCACGTAATTGACGATATAAAGACTGGACCCCTCCATACCCTGTTTTAGGATTATAATAAATATCTTCTAAAACAGTGTCTACCTTTTCTTCTTTTTTTATTTTCTTAAGACGTCCCATCTTAGATTTTTTCTATTGGTCCGGATACTTTCTTCTCCTGGAGAATAAAGCGAATCTGAAGGTGTGCTCTCTCTCCTTCTTTTAGCCTTTTGAAGTCTTGAGAGGGGAGATTCATGAGGGGTAATACTAGAGACATCCTGAAACCCAGTATCATCATACTCAAATTCTTTGTCAGCTAGAATGGGTCTAGGAGTACTGATTTTTCCGGGTCTTTCCATAGCTTTTATAACGTTAGGATTCTGCACGTAATCTCTGGGTATATTCGTTTTTTTAAAGCTTGTGCAAATTCATTATAACCTTCAGGAGAACGTAATCCTGTACGGGGTCTAGTTTTCATTGTATTAGTGACTAGATCCACAATGTTAGAATTAGGAATGCGTTCTCCTCGATAACTAATTTCTCCATCCTCATTCCATTGTATGACTTTAGATTTCTTAAGATGATCTAAGAGAAGCCCTGCTTTCTTTTGCATATTGCCAGGAACACTTTTAATAACTTGTTGTTCCATTTCTGAGGCTTCAGCAGCTGGGGGAGGAGGAGGGGGTGGGGCTGGGTCAGCAGATTCATTAGGTTCATTTTCTGTCACAGGTTTCTCAGGTATTATTATTTTTTCCTTTCCTTCGTTTTGAGCTTGACGTAAATAATTTCGATACCTAAATAATTGATGTCCATAGAGAGCGGCTTTTTCTTCAGGGGTCAAATCCGTTCTCGTTTCAATCTGATCCAATTGTTGTCCAAATCCAATGGTAGCTTGAAATCGGGAGATTTAGGTAATTTACATTTTAATTCTAATAACATGGTCTCGGGAACCAATACCATTTTACGACTCATGATCAAATTATTTTATTAAACAATGGGGGGAAAAATCCACATTTTTGTTTCGCTAATAAAGCTCTTCTTTTTTTATTACTCTGAGGCTTAACTAACTGTCTCAAGATGTGTTTCTTATGAGAGAATTTTTCTTTCTGAGAAGGAGAGAGAGGAATGTTGCCTTTTAATAAGTTATAAACAATCTCACAAATCTTATGAATGCAGTCATTACTGCAATGTTTTAAGACTTGTTTTTTTAAAGGCAGAGCTACTTTCAGGAGACATTAACACTTGAAACACAGGTATATGAGGTTTCAATCTACATTCACAAAAATTACTTTTAAAACATGCCTATTGGAGCATAGGGACTAGAACTATCACTTCTTCTTTGAACGGGCCATGGTCTTGCTTTGGGGTGATCTCTTTCGATATGACCTTCTAATTCCCCTTCAGATCTATATACCTTATGACATTCTGGACAAGGATACATTTTTGCTTTAGATTTTGTAAACCCTAAAGTAAAATTAGACATGTCTGGTACAGGAACAATTTTCTTTTTAGTTTGACTTTCCATCCAAGCAGGGTTATGAGCGGTAGCCATGTGACGGTCATAATTTTCTTTTAGTCTAAATCCCACTCCATCATGGGGACAAACATATTTTAACTTTGACGATTCAAAGGGAGACTTTTTTTTTATTTCAGAGAGGGTCTACGCTTAGGAGTGGGGGATGCTCGTAAAGGAGAAAAAGGAAGAATATTCTCAAACAGAGAGGGAGTAGGAGTGGTTTTGATAGGCGTAGAAGTCATTACATTATCTGAAGTTCTAGCGACTCCTATGGGCCCTTTCATGGCCCTATCCATGATCTGAACAGCTTTATCATCAACATAGGGAAGAGTGTCATCTAAACCGGTTTGATTTTCATGATAGGAACTCACTTGATCTTGAATCCAATCCTGTAACTGTTTTCTCATCGCTAGAGTTCTAGGGGCTCGATCTTGACGATATCGAGCTGTTTGATCTTGTCGATGTAAATCTACTTGCTCCAGGACCCAATCAGGTAAATCTTTCCTAAAAGGAGGGGTCTTTACAAAATCTTTTTTCTTCAATTTTTTTTTCTCCCTCGACATCCATCCTGGATTGAGATTTACTACCACACTCTTTAATTTACGTTTTTTAGGTTTAGCAATTCTCTCTTTATTCAAATTCCATTTTAATAATTTACGAATGATGACCCCTCCTAAGAATCCAGCCCCTCCTCGTTTCAATATGGCTTTCAATCTATCATCTTCGTTGACTTTTTTGTCGGCAATGACGCTCAAATCCTCTGGATGTTTTTCGATAAAACGCTGGGTCTGTTTGTCAACAGGAATAGATACTTTCAGTAAATTCTTAGCTCCAATCAGAAACCATTTCAATAAAGTCTTACGACTCAATTCAATAATTTCTTGTCTTTTCTGAGGATCTCTTTCTCCTTGTAAAAGTTTCAGGAGTCTCAAAATTTTATTTTGTCTTGCCATGATGTCCTATATCCTAATGATGGTCACACCCTGATGGACCCATTATTTATATTCTTTAGGCATGTAAATAACCAAATTCTCAAACATTTGACTTCTCAATCTCAATTCGTCGGGGGTTTGTGGACTTAAATCAACTAACAAATACCCATGAGGGACGCGAGTAGCATCTAAATAAGCAGACATTAAATTAGGCATGTCTATTTGTCGACTCAATACCGTGATTTGAGATTTATCTCTAGGATTTTTAAACAACACCATGTAATGAGTATTCAAACTAATCGTGCGGTGTTGAACGGCTCGATCAAACACATTCTGAGTAATGTAAATCACACTAGTATTGCGATGGTGAGTTTTGCGAGTAAACCAATCGACAATAGATTCGATGGCTTTTCCTCCCATCATATCATCAAAAATTAAAAGGTGACGGACACTTAAATCAGCTACTAACTCCTCGTCGTTTTCTGGAATATTACGAATAAAGTGAACTATATCTTGTAAAGATTCGTAAGCGGGTTGCCATTCTCGATAACACCAAACAATTTTTTCGGGGGGAGGGGAAATCCAATGTTTATTTAATATTAACTTTTTAACAAATTCTGTTTTCCCCGATTTAGAAGGACCCGCTACGACCATAGTAAATTCGTGTTTTAATTGAAAAGGAGAGAGTGACTCGTAAGAATATATGTTCGTGTATGAGGGAAGTGAGACTGGTGTTCATATTTTATTTCTATTGCCAAAGTAATGAAAACAGCTTTTCTAAATATATGGGTGGCCCTTAAAAGGGCCGTTGGTTTTTTTGCTTTTCAGCAATAACAGCTCAGAACTCCCCCCGGAATCTGCAGACTGGGCAGCTGTTAATTGACTGGTAAACTCCTACCACGCAATGACAGCATACTTTTCTCGTATGGCATCTCTGACATTCTATCTGAAGATGTTCGTCGGTCCCATAACAGATCACGCGTTCTCCCTGCGTCTCTTTCTCCGCCTTTCTTGACCAGGTTGGCAAAATAGTCAAATGGGTCCTCAGATCCAATGGGTGGCGGGTATGGCTGTAGAGTTCAAGCATGATGTCCGGAGATGGGGAGCGGATGGTAGGAGGCGACGGAGACGGTGTCGTGTTGTTTCCCAAAGGAGAAGGTCTGGGGAGGCTCGATACGAAATCCTCAAATAAATTTCTACCTCTAGCAGCTCTTCTGGGAAAGGTGTGGAAATCCGAGCCCTCAGATGGAATAGGGTGTCTTGGAGGAGGAGGAGGAGGAGGAGGAGGAGGAGAGTAAGGCGACGACCTAGTGGCTGCAGCACCTCTTCTTTCTGGTTCCATGGCTGAACTCGACGGAGGGGAGGGAGTAGGTCTTCTCGGGCTCCTTGCACTAGGAGGAGAGAAAGAACGTCTCCTTCGGCGTGGTGTAGGGCAAAGAGAAGGAGGGAGCCTCTCTGAGGTCCATACTTCCCCATGAAACCCCAAATCAGGATAGCCGTTTAAGGTCGGGGATGAAGGCAGGGGACACTCAGGGCACTCGTACTGGTGGTTCTGTAACGGTATATACCGTGGCACACTATCACAACGTACCCTTGACGGAGACACGGGCGGGGATGGCCTAGCCCTCTTAGTCAGGGTGTTGACCGGAGAGGTGGGCGGAGAAGGGTCCGGACTACTCAAATACGCGGACATGGCTCGTCTCCGCATTTTCCATGACCACAATCGGGTTAGCGCTGCTGCCGAACACTGGGGCTATCGGTCTCGGGGGCTGCTCCGGTCTTGTCGCTCGATGGGGCTGCAACAGGGCCATGACCTCCGGCCGTAGCGCCTCCAATCTAATAGGGTGAGCAGGATTGGGATTCAGGCCATTCATATTAGGAATGGGGTTGTTGCTGGGCTCCGCGATCTGAATGACCTGGTAACTGACTCGATCATAGTCCTCTCTCGCCGGATTCCACCGATACTGCCTCAGCTCCAGAATATGGCGAGTGTTAAGTTCAGGATGAATTACAGGAACAGGGAAGAAACTCATCTCGTCGATTGTAATTAATCTAGCTGATGAATGAGGTGCGGGGAGGGAGAACCCCGATATTTATGCCGAGAATGCGGAGCTAAAGAAAAGGGGGAGGAGTTAAACCAAAACCCCCGCGAAATTATCAAAAAGGGGAGGAGTTAAACCAAAACCCCCGCGAAATGACTAAAAAAGGGGGGCAGTTACCTAGCTACCCAGAGTTCATGTACCGAGAATCGACACTCATATTTCAGGCTTCAGCACGTGCTATGACGTCATATTTTATTTGCCGTACTTTTTTTTACCTAACTCGTTATGTCCTCACTATTAACCTGTCTCTGTCTTTCATTTATGATAGAACAAAAACATAAGATATTCTGACAATGAAACAAAATTTTATTCTGTTTTTTTTTACAACAGTAAAAAAATCATTCAAAACAAATAATTATACAACTTTAAGCGTCTTTTTAACACAGGTTCAATAAGGTAGCCAGTCTCTGTAATCCGTCGCTCAAATCGGCTCCGATCTACCGCAGCAGTCATCCATTCACTGGTCCGATCTTCGTGTGGGACTTCAAAAATTTCCAATTTCGGGTTGAATCTTACACGCTGGTCCCCTGGCTTAAGGTGACTCCCGGTTTCTCCAGATTTTTCTTCAGTTTCATGTACGCAAATTCCAACGAGGCAATCTTCATGTTGTCGATCTGCTTGATCACATGTAAACACTCTCTCCCTTTTCGGGTGAAAATTCTCCTCAGACAATTCCAATTTTGAAATTCTTTCCATGAAACTCCGGTCATTTTCTCCAGTAAATGAAGCTTGGCTCCCTCTCCAACCCAATAAATCGTAATTAGTCTTCCGGGAGTGGGTCTTTCTGCTATATGCACCAGTACTTTCTGAAGAGCTTCCAGATTCTGGATTCTTGAAGTCACGTCGGTTATCTCTAATAATTTCTTCTGTTTCTCCTCGTCTATTGTTGTGTTCCATCTGCTCACGAACAAATACCCTTCAAAGGAGTAAGAAGACATATCACCCATCATCGTTTTAATTTCAAAATGAACAAAAACACTCTTTTATATACCCTCTGATTACACCACTCTTGTTATTTTTAGAACTGTTTACAATAACTCATACCCCCCCCCCCCCCCCATTTCAACACCTGACAGGTGTTTACCATGACTCATCATGAGTCACTGTTTTTTTCAAACACCTTACACCTGCAGGTATTACGCAATGACCCCCCATGTACATTTCGTCATCCCCCTCCCCAGAGAGTATATAATAAAGTGTTTTTCTTCAAGAAAATTCATAAACTAAAAAATCATGGACTACGATTCATCTCTCTTGACACAAACACAGGATCCCATGGCCTTAGAAATGGCAGCATTCCATGACGATAGCCCTCCCATGAGCAAAGAAGACTTCGGGATTATTACTACTACTCAAGAAGGAATCCTGAATACCCTGCAAAATTGCTAACCATACAGATATCATTCTGAAGAAAATTAAAGACCTGCAAACTCCGCAACCTGATAAAGAAGAATTTAAAAAGAAAAAAGAAACTACTGCCAACGACAAAGAAAAACAAAAACAAAATATGTCTGCTTTACCTGCGGAGAACCGGGACACTGTTCTCCTAACTGCCCTCGAAAAGGACAAAACAAGGAAAACAAAAAACCGACTATCAAAAGTAACGAATGCTTCAACTGCGGGGAAGAAGGACACTGGGCAAATAAGTGTCCCAACAAACTGAAAGGCTATTGCTCAGCCTGTCGGGAAGAAGGACATTTTTTTAAAGACTGTCCTTATTACGACGCTTACTACGACGGTCCAGATGAAAAACTAAAAGGCCTAAGAAGAAAAAAAAGTGCCTGCTATACCTGCGGAGAAACTGGCCATTGGACTAAAGACTGCCCAAATTGGCTACCTGATATTAATCCAAACTCAGATATAGAAGAGGATGAACCTCCAAAACAGGTAATGAAAATCACTAAAGAAAGAAAAAGAGGGGCTAGGAAAGCGAAAAAAGAAAATTGGGACGAAGAATTGAAAAAACAACAGAAAATACCGGGCAGAATAAAAGGAATTAACAACGAAAACGTCTTCGTCGAGGAATCTGATCTGCATTAAAAAAGGACCCAGGGAAGGAAAAAAAAATATTTTTACTGTAAATACGTTCGGACTTTAAAAAGTTATTTTCATTCTTTGTTTTTTTTATTTTGTGTTCTTGTTCCAATAAAATTATAAAAAATGTCAACACTGCCTTTTTGTTTTAGTGTCCTCAATATTGAACCCTCATGTCTAGCCTTTTATGACGTCAGTATTTTACCGAGAAAAGTTTGACCATTCATGTCCTCAATATTGACCACCCTATGTAGGAGCCTGTCAAGTGCACTCAGTTGACCCCCCTATCTAGGAGCCTCATACTACTGGTATCCTTGCATTTTATATATATATAGTTATTGCAAATTTGCCTACGATGGATATAATGGAATAAAGAAACAAGTTGAGTTTAAAATAAAAGTTCCGATGCATCGATGGCTCGAACTCTATACCAAGATGTATATAAGTGGGAGAGCTCCGTGGATCCACTACGCCAAGCATGTAGTTGAGTGACTGATGGTTATACTAGCAGTAGAATACTAAATTAAAATTGTCTGTAAAAAAGTCAGATTTATGGTACGAATATAAGAAATCCGGATACTTTAGAGTTATCAAACTTTGCTGAGGATCGGAGATCGTTAAATTGATTAAATACTTTATTAGTTTAACAGTTCTGGTGATAACTGGATGTGACGGTTGACAAAATGGCACCTGTCAAACTCATCTTTAAACAATTGTCTATCATCCATAAAAGTTTCCTTTCTTGATCACTTACAGTTACTGAGATCTAATGAGTATAAAATTTGAAAAAAGAAAGTTAATACCAGAGATATTTGAGATATCTTACCAGAAGTAGAATTTTTTGGTTTATCTAACATTCATTTGCATATATGACATATGTAAGGTTTAATACTGAAATATTCATTCCATGTAAAATAGAAAAAATGAGAAAAATCAATTTTTGAAGTAAATCAAAAGACGACTGGAAGTTAGGACGAATCAAACAGAATAGTTTAAACACATCTACATACATAGGTCTGACAACCCAAAAAGGTTTGGTTGTACAAGTCTTTACTGCTATGTATCGTTAAAACACAGGTAACACACAACCATGTGGATGTAAACCATTTAATAAACAAACCGGAAAACAACATGTAGTGTCTAAAACCGTAACATGTAACCTACATAAATCCGGAATACTACACTCCTCCCCTTCTAAATATGATGGACATCAGACATTTATGTTACTATGAATGTTCATCATCAATTATCAAGTCCATATGGAGGAAGACTACACGAATTGACTAGATTACAATTGACTAGTAAGAACTGTAAAACTCAATAAAAGAAAAAGAAAAGAAAAAAAATTGCCTTACACATATGCATTATCTTGCATATAGAAATAATATTTCATACAACATTACAAAATAATATCATGCAACATGAACACAATTTTCTATATACAGTATTCACCGTTCGCCTCTAGTCCTGGTAGTGTTTTCGGAGGGTGTTACGCGAAAGTCGGATTGGATAGCGCCTTTCTTCTGTGGGTGATGGCGGTATTAACGGTACTCGCATGTCACACGACTCATCAGACACGGGACTGTCCTTATCATGGAATTGTTCCGTAACAGCATTTTGAACAGTTGACGAAGTTGCAGGGTTTTCGTCAGGTACTAATACGGGCGAAGGTAATGGTGATGCTGCAAAGTCGGCCGATCTCAGCTGGTCAGTATGTCTTCTCCATGTGGTCCCAGGCGCGATTTCCACTTCATATGAGAGCGGTCCTGTTTTTGCAGCTATGGTTCCGGGGATCCACTTTTTCCCTTGTTCTCTGTAATCACGGACTGCCACATGTGTGCCTTTTTCAAACTGACGAGCCGATTCTGGAATCATTGCGCGCATTTTGTCTTGCTGTAATTCTACTGTTTCGCGGACACTTGGTTTAAGACGGGTTAGTCTTGTACACAGTTCCCTCCCCATGAATAGCTTGGCAGGAGTTTCACCAGTAGTTGTGTGTGGTGTGTTTCTATACGTCAAAAGGAAATTCGCAAGCCTCTTGTTCAGTGAGGTTTGATCCACTTTTGAAGCTCGCAACGATTGCTTGAGAGTCTGCACTAGTCTTTCTGCTAACCCATTTGTTCGAGGGTGGTATGGTGCCGATGTTGTATGTCTAATACCATTGTACTGCATGAACTGACGGAAGCATTCAGAGACAAACTGTGGTCCATTATCTGATACAAGCTGGTCTGGCAATCCATTTTGAGAAAATATTCTTCTGAGTACATCTACTGTTTTCTCTGCTGTGGTTGACGACATTTGAACTACTTGCCATTTTGAAAATGCATCCACTATTACCAAGAACATGCTGCCTTGGATAGGTCCAGCAAAATCAACATGAATGCGTTGTCATGCATGTTGTGGCCATTCCCAAGGGTGAATGTGTGCTTCAGCGGGCATGGGTCTATTTTCTTGACATCCCTGGCAGGTCTTGACAAGTGTCTCTAAGGCTTTGTCAATACCAGGCCACCAAACACAGCTGCGGGCTAGTGACTTCATCTTAACTATTCCTATGTGTCCTTCATGAAGTTCATTCAATACTCTTGATTGAAGGGAATGGGGTATAAGCACTCGAAGTCCCCACACCAAACAACCTTAATGTATGGAAATTTCGTTTCTCCTTAAGAAATATGCCTTAAGATCTTCTTGCTCTACATTTTCGGGCCATCAGGTCATTGTCAATTCATACACCAGCTTGAGCAAAGGGTCTCTTAATGTTTCCCTCTTCACCTCCTTGCTATTCACTGGTAAGCTGTCCATAAGGTGTATCATGTATAATTCTGTAGAATCTATTCTTCATCGCTGTGTCCATGCTCGGGATTCAAAACTGGCTGTCTTGAGAGAGCGTCTGCATTACAGTGCTTTTTAGTGCTTTTATAATGGATGTCATATTGGAATCTGATAAGTATAATGCATATCTCTGCAGCCTAGCTGCCGTCGTCACTGGGACTCCTTTTTCAGGGTGGAATATGAATACTAACGGCTGGTGATCTGTTAACAGGGTGAATTTCCTCCCATAAAGATATTATGGAACTTTTTTTAATCCCCACACGATTCCAAGCGCTTCCTTGTCAATCTGCGAATACTTTTTCTCAGCGGAGCCGAGGGTCCTTGATGCAAATGCAATTGGTTTTTCAGATCCATCCGGCATAGTGTGGGATAAAACTGCTCCAAGTCAATGGGGTGATGCGTCAGTGGCTAAGGTCACCGGTTTTTCCGGGTCATAATGCACCAATACTTGATCCGATGTCATCATTTCTTTGATTTTCTTAAATGCTTTTGTACAAGAATCTGACCACTCCCACGTTTGATCATCCCTTAGGAGGTTATACAATGGAGCAGAATGGGATGGCAAGTTTTCCATGAAGCGGCCATAGTAATTAACTAGTCCTAGGAAAGCTCTAAGCTCTAAAACGTTTTTCGGCACTGGAGCATTCAAAACTGCTGACACCTTTTCTGTGGTTTTATGTAGACCTTCGGAGTCTATAACATGTCCACAGAACTCTATTCTGTCCTTCAGAAATTCACTTTTCTGTACATTTGCTCTCAAGCTATATCGATTTAAACGTCTCAGTACTTGTTCAAGATTGTTTAGGTGTTCCTCTGTGGTTTTTCCCGTTATTATCATGTAATCCACATTACAATGCACTCCCGAAAGACCTTGTAATACGGTGTCCATAGCCCTTTGCCAAATAGCTGGAGCTGATGCCACGCCGAACACAAGCCTATTGTACTGAAATAGCCTACGCTGGGTGTTTATGGTGAGGTATGGTCTATCTCACTGTCATTTGTAGGTATGCGTTCTTGAGATCCAGTTTCGTGAACTGTTGGCCCCCAGCTTAGCTTGCAAAGATATCCTCTATCTTCGGAAGTGGATACTGATCCACATCAAGGACAGGATTTAAGGTAACTTTAAAGTCCCCACAGATTCTCACTGACCCGTCCTTCTTTGGTATGGGAACAATGGGGGTAGCCCATTCACTGTGCTCTACTTTACTAAGGATTCCAGCCTCCACTAAACGATCCAATTCCTTGTCCACCTTAGGCCGCAGTGCGAAGGGAACCGCATGAGCTTTACAGAATTTTGGTGTCGCTGACTCTCTAACTTTAATCCTTGCATTGATCCCCTCAAGGGTGCCAAGTTCATCACTGAATATATGTCTGTATGTGTCCAACAAGCCATCGACGCCTTTTTTCAAAGTCTCTACAGCCTTGATTTCTGCCCAATTTATTTTCATGTTTCTTAACCATTCTCGGCCAAACAGTGGGGGTCCTCCCTTTCGTACAACATACAAGTTCTGCTTTTGATAATTCAAGTCTACAGTCACCGTACACACTCCCAGTGGTACGATACTTTCACCTGAATATGTTCTTAGATTAATGTCAGTGTCTGTCAGATTCACCTCTGAAAAATTTTCTTCGTACATCTCCTTGTTTATAACGGATATAACTGATCCTGTATCAAGTTCCATAGGTAACAATTTTCCATTGATTTTAGGGTGTACCCAAATTGCATCTCGAAATCCTCCTACTGCATTTATTTCCAGTGAATACATAGGTTCCTCTTCGACATCTAGCTCATGAACTTTGGTTTTCCTGGCTTTTTGGTCATATTTCGATGGCCATATTACAGGGTTAGTCCGACAAGCCCGTTGAATGTGACCTGGCCTCCCGCATGCCCGATATTTTTCCAGCAGGAATCTACAGGAATCCGCCGGATGATTTCCATAACATCGGAAACAGGACTGGGGGATGGATGAGGTCGTTGGTGGTTGTATTTCTTGTCTCTCTGCCTTGTCGGTTGTGTGTTGATCTTGTTGACACCGGTCGATGGAAGATGCTTACTCTGTAATTCCACCGCGTCATTCGATGCGGTTTCGATGGCCACTGCTATGTCAAAAGCCTTCTTGTACTTAAGATCTAGCTCTGACAAGAGCTTCTTCTGAATTTGTTCGTTTCAGAGACCGCACACAAATCTGTCTCTCAAGGTATCGTCAAGTGCGTCTTTAAACTCACAAAATTCACTAACTTTCTCAAGGCTGCATTATACTCTCGGACACTCTCCCCCTCCTGTTGATCACGTTTGTGGAAACGAAAACGTTCCACAACAAGAGCACCGCTAAGCGGAGCATCCCCTCGCGACATAAATGATTAATTAGAATTAAAACACTATTGTGGAATCGGTAATTATTGTGGAACCAATGTTTGTGGATTTTTTAATGTTTTCAACATAAGATTTTAAATCCCAAGAATGTGTTTTTCAAATTGTGTTTTCATGGTCGTTTTCCCGTTTGAAAAGTTATCCACTGTTAACAAATGAGTAAAATTTTGTCATTCCAAAAATTTTAATGATTCCACAGTATTTTACATATTATAAAGTGAGGAGAAGAAGGTCCTTGGCCATCCTCGTCGCCAATGTTATGTATCGTTAGAACACAGGTAGCACACAACCATGTGGATGTAAATATCTGAACAATGTCGTATAATAGATCCTGTATAAAAAATAAAATTCCCCTGCATATTCTTATGTTTATCATTGTGCCCCTTTGTAACGGGACGATTTTACAGTCATATCACAAATTGAGCATTGCAGTTCTCGAGAAGATGATCAGACTTAAACAACTGTTTATACATGGATTATAAACCTACATCAAACTTTGAACCCCTTGTGAGGCCCAAGAATTGTCCAGGTGCCAGAGTCTAAACAATTTTAAAGAATCAACAATATGTCAAAATGCTTGCAAACAAGTAAAACCATATAACATTTGAGTTTTTGTGAATAATTTAAGTGTTTTCCTTTGTAAAATTGGAACCCCCCCCCACCCATGTGGCCCAACCCTACCCCTGAAGGTTATGATTTTGATTAATTTTAATCTACACTATCTGAACTGACTAAAGTTCAACCCTTCAATTGTGGCCCCACCCTACTCCGAGGGATCATGAATCTTCCCTACCTGAAGATGCTTCCACACAAGTTGCAGTTTCTGAGAAGAAGATTTTTAAAGATTTCTCTCTATATATATTCAAATGTGAAAATTCGACCCCCAATGTGGTCCCACCCTACCACTGGCGATCATGATTTTATCAAATTTGAATCTACCCTAACCAAGCATGCTTTCACAAAAGTTTCAGCTTTTCTGGCCGATCGGTTTCTGAGCAGAAGATTTTTAAAGATTTACTCTATATATTCCTATATAAAAATTCAACCCTCCATTGTGTCCCCACCCTACCCCCGTGGATCATGATTTGAACAAACTTAAATATACACTACCTGAGGATGCCTCCACACAAGTTTCAGCTTTTCTGGCCTAATGGTTTTTGAGAAGAAGATTTTTGAAAAATACCAACAAATTTTCAATGATTTTTAATTATCTCCCCTTGAAAGAGGGCGTGGCCTTTCATTTTAACAAAGTTGAATCCCCTTTACCTAAGGATGCTTTGTGCTAATTTTGGTTGAAATCGGCCCAGTGGTTCTGGAGAAGAAGTCGAAACTGTAAAAAGTTTACGGACAGACAGACAGACGGACGCCGGACAAAAAGTGATCAGAAAAGCTCACTTGAGCTTTCAGCTCAGGTGAGCTAAAAAGCTAGTGTAGGCATATTTATTTGCATATTTTAAACCAAAGTTATTAGATCCAAAGTATCTACCCGATGGTTACCTCGCCCTACACTTTCCGCCATGACGTTAATTAGTCAATCCGCGTTCCTGGGGCACCCCGTTCTAAACATTTTTTTTTTCATCAAAATTAAAATCGCTTTAAATTATTCCATTTTATTTATTAACTTTTTGTATTAACCATAGATGTCCGATCCAAGGTACTTACCCGCGATGCATGATAAACTCGTCCTACACTTTTCGCCATGATGTTAGTTAGTCAACCCGCGTTCTTGGTTACCCCGTTCTAAAAAGTTCTATCGTTCTATCCGTCAAAATTAAAATCGCGCATTCAAGAAACAAATTGGCTCGTTTTATTTCTTCAACATTTGTCAAATCTTATCTTCTATGTATACTCTAAATAAGTTACCAGTAAATATATTCGTTTTTTACATAATAATTCAATATCATTTCATTGCAACTATATATTTTGATGCAAACTACCGCTGACTTGGATCCGCCAAAGCGTGTCCACCACCTTACTCATTTTTGCTATTTCGGGCTTGTTTATCGAAAATGAAAGTAGGTTTTTGATTAATTTCACAAAAATTACTTATCAGTTAAAATTCAATTATAGCTTACGGACATCATCTCACACGTGTTTAAATACCAAATGTGTAAGCAGTTACTCTGGTGCAGGCATTTTGTAGTTTATCTGCAAAATGTCTTAATTTATAAAGTATAGATTTTTTTGGTATTTTTTCAGTGAAATAGGAAAAACTGTTTTGCGGATAAACAAGGTATTTTAGAGCTTAAAACTTGATGTCAATTAATGTGTAATATAATTTTAAATTAAATTCATTCCAAAGATCGTTTGGTCAAGTGTTTAATTTTTTAATTAAAAATTTTTTCTGAAAATCAAAATTGTAATTGTATCTTTTTAATATATGGATAAAGTTAAAAGAATAACATATAGTCACATAAAGTATTTACTAAACAATGATATTTCATAAAGAAATTGAAATGAAAATGCAAAATTTTAGAAAACTTGCTATTTCTCAAATTTGAACCGATCCCGATTGGAAAGAACTGATCCCGATCAGAATTATATAAAAATTGAAATTTTACAAATAAGCTGCAGTTTAATTATTGATATAAATTATAAAGTTAGTAAATGACTAAACCATTTTACAGCTAAACAACCTGAATTTTTTTTCCAAAATTGTGATTCATTCTAACAGAATGTGATTTCGTTCGGGATCAGTTTAATTACAATCGGGATCGGTTCGATTTTAATATTTTCCAATTGTCCTTTAAGTTCACTATTTCGTTTCAATTTCTTGTTGAAATATGATTGTACAGCAATTGTTTATTGTGAGTAACAGTTTATATGCAGTTTTTATCAATAGATTTAAAAAATATCTACAATTCTTGTTTTTCATTTTCATAAATATTTTTTTTACAAAAATATTACAAAGTTAATATGACCGTCTTTCATATGTATTTATAGATAATAGTATTGTGCATTAATTGATACCAAAGTTTTAGCTCTAATATATCTTGTTCGCAGCTTAACCGATGTTTCCTGTTTCTACCAAAAAATACCCCCCAAAAAATCATATAAAATAATCAAAAGCCAATATAGGTGTCTATTTTGTATAATAATATCTCAAAAATGATTCTTCATCGCCCCATCAAACAAGAGGCCCAGGGGCCACATCGCTCACCTGAGGAACAATAGCCTTAACTCTGATCAAATTAGCATTACAGTATCAAAATCAAAATATCTTGACAACTAAGTACAGTAGATCATGCTCAAAAAATTTAAAACATCTGCCGATTTTTATCCACGTATTTTTATGGTAAATACATAGCCCCTTTTGTTGTTGTACCTGTAAGACGATTTTTCTCTATTCCTATATAACCCCCCCCCCACTTTGTGGCCCCACTTTTCTCTAGGGAATCATGGTTTCATCAAACTTTAATCTGCACAACCCGTGCTTTTACACAAGTTACTACTTTTTGGACTGAAAACTTTCCCAGAATATTTTTAAAGATTTTCTCTATATATTCCTATGTAAAATTCATCCCCCCATTGTGGCCCCACCCTACCCCCGGGGACCATGATGTAAACAAACTTTAATCTACACTATCTGAGGATGCCTCCACAAAAGTTTGATCTTTTCTGGCCTAATAGTTTTTAAGGACAAGATTTTTAAAGATTTTCTCTATATATTCAGTATATTATTCTTATGTAAAAATTCATCCCTCCATAGTGGCCTCACCCTAACCCCCAAGGACCATTATTTAAACAAACTTGAATCTATACTATAGACTGAGGATGCTTCCGCTCAAATTGGAGCTTTTCCGGCCTAATAGTTTTTGAGAAGAAGATTTTTAAAGATTTTCTCTATATATTCCTATGTAAAAATTCATCCCCCATGGTGGCCCCACCTAACCCCCAAGGACCATGATTTAAACAAACTTGAATCTACACTATCTGAGGATGCTTCCACTTAAATTTGAGCTTCTCTGGTCTAATAGTTTTTGAGAAGAAGAATTTTAAAGATTTTCTCTATATATTCCTTTGTAAAAATTCATCCCCCCATGGTGGCCCCACCCTACCCCCGGGGACCATGATTTAAACAAACTTGAATCTACACTACCTGAGGATGCTTCCATACAAGTTACAGAATTTCTGGCCTAATAGTTTTTGAGAAGAAGATTTTTGAAAAATACATACAAAGGACTATATATGGTTTGAGCCTAAAATGGCCCCCTAAAATGAACATCATCATTTTACTGTAATTCTTTGTACAGATATACATTTTAAGTTTATTCATAATTTTTATTTTGGATAAAGTGCCCACAATTTAAAAATATGACATCATAAAGTTTATTTTTTCCCGCCATTTTCGCAGTTTCAGCGTAAAACGGCTGGTTTTCAAGCAGTTTTTCTTTAAGAAAACATTGAGCGATTGCTTGAACAAACAAAATATTTTCACCAAAGATGTATCTAGTCAGTACTTATAAATGACAAAAATGTTGTTCTTGTTCAAAGCGTCGCTCTATATTTCCCATTTGAAAAAAGATAAGAAAAATGTCAAATAATGACTGATTTTGATTGAATTATAAAAATAGCGTCACTTCTGACGTCATATACTGCCAGTGCGTGCAAATTAATCAAATAAATAGGTGAAAAATATAGTTTATATCAACTCTTCTAAAAAATAACACAACAATGTACCTGAAACACTTTAAAAAATGGCAAATTATGGGGGCCAAATTTGACTAATATCATATATAGTTCTTTTAAATAATTCTAAATTATCTCCCCTTTAAAGAGGGTGTGGCCCTTCATTTGAACAAACTTAAATCCCCTTTACCCAGTGATGCTTTGTGCCAAGTTTGGTTGAAATCTGCCCAGTGGTTCTGGAGAAGAAGATGAAAATGTGAAAAGTTTACAACGACAACGCCGACGCCAACAGACAACGGACAAATTTTGATCAGAAAAGCTCACTTGAGCTTTCAGCTCAGGTGAGCTAAAAATGCATACCCCACCCAACCCCCAGGGAACATTATTTGAACAAACTTGAATCTACACTACCTGAAGATGCTTCCACACAAGTTTCAGCTTTTCTGACTGATCTGTTTCAGAGAAGTAGATTTTTAAAGATTTACTATATATATTTATATAAAAAATTCGACCCCCTATTGTGGCCTCACCCTACCCCTAGTGATTATGATTTGAACAAACTTGAATCTACACTACCTGAGGATGCTTCCACACAAGTATCAGTTTTTCTGGCCAAATGATTTTTCATCAGAAGATTTTTGAAAATACCAACAAATTTTCAATGAATTTTTAATTATCTCCCCTTGAAAAAGGGCGTGGCCCTTCATTTTAACAAACTTTGTATCCCTTTCACCTTAGTTTGCTTTGTGCCAAGTTTGGTTTAAAGCGGCCCAGTGGTTCTAAAGAAGAAGTCGAAAATGTAAAAAGTTTACAGACAGACAGACGGACGCTGGACAAAAAGTGATCAGAAAAGCTCACTTGAGCTTCCAGCTCAGGTGAACTAAAAGCACTATAACAAGTCAAGCTGCCAAGGGTTATTGAAAAAATAATAGGCATGATAAAATCAGCTTCATGGAGTCATAATACAAAATATCTGGACAATGTGGTATAATACATGTAGATTCTGTATTAAAAAAAAATCAGTTTCCTACTGAATATTCTTATATTTATAATCCAGTCCCTTTTCTAACCTGATGATTTTATAGTCATATCACATTCAGCAATGAAGTTCTCAAAAAGACCCTAAATAATTGTTTACATACAGTATATAAACATACATCAAACTCTGAACTCCTTGTGAGGCCCAATAATCGTACAGGGGCCAAAGTTAAAACAATTTTAAGGAATCAGCAATATGTAAAAATGCTTGCATATGAGTAAAAGCATATATGGGTCATTCTCAAAAATTGTCAAAATTTGTGTCCATATGCAAAAATAAATATTTCTGTATTTGCTAGCATAAAAATTTTGCACTTCTCTAGTGTAATATTTTACAATAGTCATTAACATGCACAAAATTAAAAATTACAAGCATGTAGTTGTATTCATCAAGAAAAGCTTTGTTCATGCTAAAGGTATGCTTAATTAGCTTTCATAATTTTATCAATAACAACAATTTTTCAGTAGTTTCTTCACTCGGATTTTGTTATTATATCTTAATTAACTTGTGGAAAATATTTTTTCACATTTTGCAAGTAAGATAAGCAATATATTTCAACCAATGTACCTGTCCATAAATTAGTGTCATTCCTGTTACCATGTTGTAAAATAAAGAATAAATTGATAATTATACACTCAAACTCTTCTGAATTAACACAAAAACAGCCCACTTTATTCATTAAGTTTGATGGTAGCGGAAATATAACCCATTCACATCAAATAAATAAAAAAAATTCTCTCTTAGAGGATTCACTGCATGATTATCTTTCGAAAGTATCATTACTGTAACCAATGTAACTCCCTAAATAAACAAGAAATTTACTTCTTTTAACTTGCATTATCAATAGCATACCACACTAGTATCCATTTACAATCAATATCAGCAATAGTTGTCTATATGATTTACTCTATAATATAATGTGATTTTGTCATTTCTGTTACTGTCATTACTGTTACCTCATTTAAAGGTAACAGGAAGGGCAACAAGAGGCCCATGGGGCCACATCGCTCACCTGAGCAACAATAGCTTTATGTGGCCCCTCGGTAGAATAACAAAAAGAATGCCGTATTCAAATTTTACACTTATTTTTGCATACACTTAATCTTTGACATCGTACCTTTATGAGATACCATTTACACTTCATAATGCGATCAAAATATATGAGAGCATATAGGTGCATTTTCTTCTTCAACTTCTTACTACGGGTAGTTATTGTATTTTATTTAAAAAAATCCTATATTTGAATGTCAAATGGTTCTTGAGAAGAAGATTTTAAAAAATTTACTCTATTCCTATATTAAAATTCGACCCCTCCCCCATTGTGGCCCCACCCTATCCCTGGGGGTCATTATTTTTCACTACCTTAAATCTACACTACCTGAGGATGCTTCCACATAAGTTTCAGCTTTCCTGGCCTAACGGTTTCTGAGAAGAAGATTTCTAAAGATTTACTTTATATATTCCTATGTATAAATTCGACAACTTTGAATCTGCATTACCTGAGGATGCTTCCACACAAGTGTCAGCTTTCCTGGCTTAATGGTTCTTGATAAGAAGATTTTTGAAAAATTCTTGAAAATTATCATTATATTAATTCCTTATTATCTCCCCTTGTAAAAGAGCGTGGTCCTTAATTTTCACAACTTTGAATCCTCTTAGCCTATTGATGCTTTGTGCCAAGTTTGGTTGAAATTGGTTCAGTGGTTCTGGAGAAGATGTTGAAAATGTGAAAAGTTTACGGACAGACGGACGGACGACAGACAAAATGTGATCAGAAAAGCTCACTTGAGCTTTCAGCTCAGGTGAGCTAAAAATGGTAATAAAACTTAACATCGGTTTGTAGAAACTTTTTAAATACATTGTATGTACCATATATATATTCCCCTATAAGTGTTGCAGAAAAATTGGACATACCATTCAGGATTTGTTAGTCATGCTCGCTGGTCAGTACCAAATTTTACAATCTCGGAAGTTTTCTGGTTTTTTTGCATCAATTTTTTTTCAAAGAATGATAATTCTGGCTTTGCTGTCACCAATTTTCTTCAAGAAATACTTAGCCTCATCTGAGCATTGACTTCAAATTTATGCACTTTTCAACTGAGAACCAAATTGAGCGATTTAAAAAATTTTGTTGATGGCTGGGCATGTTTTTTTTACTGTTGAATGTTCTTTATCCCTTTTCTTTATTGATTTCTTTCTATAAACTAAATGACATGTAATCTTTACTGTTTTTGGACTCCGTTGATTTATCATTTTCAAGTTCATTTATTTACTAAAAGCCATATCATTACATATCACAGCAGGACACTTGTTACATCTTGTTATTACATATAGCTTAAAAACTACTTAAAGGGGCATGGTCACGATTTTGGTCAAAAATTATTTTCCTGATTTTAACGTTTACAATGCTTCAGTAAGGCATTTTTAATAGGCAACCAGAATTTGAACGTCATTCGTTGAGTTATAAGCGAGTTACAGAGCTTACAATTCTTTGCTATGTAAACAAAGCTTTTGTTTACATTTTGAACGTTGAAGTGAAAACTCCAGTTTAAGACCGAAAATGAATGTTGTGAACGTTAGGATCTGTTTATATATGCTTAAAATGAGTAAGAATATGAAAAATCAGCTTGAAAAAAACTTTTTATCGGAATAATGAAATTATGTAAACAAACACAGGGCACAAGCCTTGTTTACATTACAAAGAACTGTGAGCTCTGTATCGTGCTTAAAACTTCACTACAGACTCTCCAATTTCATTTGGTCATTGGAAATGCATTCCTTAAGCATTGTAAATAATAAAAACAGTAAAATAGAATGTGACAAAAATCGTGACCATGCCCCTTTAAAACACTATTGACAAATTAGACGATATTTATTTAATCCCATACTTTGATTAGGTTGTAGTTAGATTCTGAAACAGGGGATGTTGACTTGTGCTGTGTTAGGTCATACACCACCTATTATTCCCTCAGGTGTAAATAACATGCTGCTTGTGTTTAAGAATAACAATGATATGATCCTTATTTTCCCACAGTACTGCTAGAACTTACGCATTTATTTATAAATTTATATTTTATGAACTTTACACAAAATTAAAATTGTAAAGTCAAGATCACAAATAAAAATCAGCAATGTACAGTAAAACTTGTTGAATACGGATGTTGTACATTCCGGCATGTTGTCCAATCCGGCGAAATTATTCAGTCCCTTGACATTTTCCTATCATTTTATGTTTTAAAAATGTTGTGCAATCCAGATCTTGTCTATTCTGTAAACCGGACACGATGAAAGAACCGACTGCCTATAATTAGTGAGAGTTATCTTCCGTAATCCGGACACTTATCAATCGGCCTTATGAGGGATAATTACTACTCAATTATTGATCAATTTTCATGTCGTTGCTATTGATTTAAACAACAGTGAATATACATTCAAACTAGCAACTCATTTCAGTTTATACCGTTAAGTATTGTTATAAATAAATGCGCATTTTTTTTTAGCCAATCAAAAATGGGGGTTGCATATTATACATACACTTCACCCCATTTTTTTTTTCAGGCTGTGATTCTGGATACCGCGGGAGTAAGGCTGCCGATATTGTTTGTAATGCGCTTTGTATGGTAATGTTAAAATATTGAAGTTTTTTTTCCTACTTCTTTCCCAAGAAAAAAAAAATTACTTGAGCAAATGTCATGCCTTTAATTTGTCCCATAACTTTCACTTGATATTTTTTTTTTACAGGCTAGTATATATGGTAGATATGAAAAAAAGTATAGAACTTGAAAAGATACAATACTGTAAACTGATCATGCCGAATAATGTACTTTGTTAAGTAAATTAATTTCTACTGTTGTTTTTCTAACAACCATACACATGTTCATTGATACATGTTGGAACACAATTTTCTCACTTCTTTCTCTGGTTTTCCTTTGCAGTTTACACTTTCAGTTTGGTTTTAGTTTGCTTATTCTCCGAGGTTTCTGTCTGTTTCCTCAGCTTGTCATTTGCTCTCCAAGACTGACCTGACCTTCTCATCCTTAATTGACCTTGATTTGCACTCTTATCCAAACCCCTTCCACTTAACTTTGACATAAAAGACTCCTGAATTTTTGCAGCTTCTTCCTTTCTCCTCCATAATATCAAATTAACACCTGAAAAAAATTAGTCCATATTTAATCTTCATTAAGACCCATGTACAAGTCAATTTTTATGTTGAATTATGCTGATAAATATGTTAAATAATTTGAAAAATTTAATTCCCAAAGTGGATATCAGAAAAATTACATAAGAGATATCATTGCACATGGATAAAAACTACTTACCCATTCCTGAAAGCAAAGTGTCTCCAGCTGGATTGAATTTATTAACCTAGAAACAATCAGACAAAAATTGATGTTCATGTTTATATGTACAACAAATAGTATTTGTAGTTAACTATATATGCAGATTTGGTATTTGTTCTAGTCATACTCAAATATACTTGTCTGTCAGGAGATCTTGTGATGATTCTATGAAGCTGTGTAATTTATCTTTCTGTTGTAATAAATTTGAACTTATGGAAAAAGATACACAGGAGCCTGCCATGATAACACTTACACAGACAAGACCTGGAGCAGAAGGATCATGAAGTCTGGCTACCACTTTCTCCGAGTCAACATCAATGATGTCAATAGTTCGAAGTTCATTATCATGGTAACCAGCAAAGTTGGGGTCTGGATACCTTCCAATGACAGCTAAATCCAACAAAGGATGCCATGTTGCCTATATGCACAAAATGTCAAAAATAAAACAAAAATGAAACAAGATATCTGTGAGCCAATGCTCACTAGTGATACCCCCGCTCTGATGTGAATATGCAAAATAAGCAAAGTCGACATTTAACAGAAAGTTAGCATCCGATTGGTACAAAAATAAATCCCACGATATGGCATGCCTATACAAATACTGTGTAAAAATTTCAAGCATCTGCGATAAACAGTTGCTGAGAATTCTTTGACGAAAATTTGTTTGAAAATTTTGGTTAAAAAATAAGCAAAGTCATCATTTAACAGGAAGTTGACGTCCGATTGGTACAAAAATATATCCCACAATATGGCATGTCTTTACAAATAGTGTGTTAAAATTTCAAGCATCTGCGATAAATAGTTGTTGAGATAAATGCGACAGAAATTTTTGTTACGGATGGACAGACAGACACACAAGGGTAAAACAGTATACCCCCTTCTCCTTCGGAGCGGGTGTATAAATATATTGGTATGTATTGGTATATATTTCAATGGAAGAAACAACTAAAAGTATCAAATTAACATAAATTTTTTGGCTTTTGGTAAAAAAGAAAACATAAATTATCACATCCTGAAAACTATTTTTATAGAAAATTTTTAACCAACAAGGCTTACTTTAATAGGAGTTATGTGTTGAAAGAATCTATGAGGATGTAAGATAGTTTTTTCCAAATGCCACTCAGGAGCTAAATACACTCGCACTTGATTGCATTGATCTGTTGTCAAGAGGCGGCAACCATTAGTGCGACTGAAATGAGCTGAAATATAAAATCAAAGGTAAATCAAAGAACTGTGTTCAGGTACTTGTTATTTAGATTTTAATTATTTCCCATGCTGCTCCTTCATTCTGAAGTCTACAAGTGGGGATTCAGTGTAATAGCATACAAAATTAAATTTGTATACTTAAAGGTATGTTTTCTCTGTTTTGGAAGTTCCAGAAAGTGGACACCTGCAAAGCATACCCTGCATATGCTTGGTAAAAGTTTTTATTTTGCCTTGTGCATACAGATCATTTAACATGTTAATAACGAAGGAGGTTATATGTAAATAAATTTTATTTAGAGTATAACACGAGGCCCATGGGCCACATTTCTCACCTGAACGATAGCCATAATTAAATCAGTTTATGGATTCATTTACAAATTGTCTCGACAATGTATTAGAATAGATCCAGTATAAAAAGATTTTAAAATTTTTCTCTGGATATTCTCATGTTATATATTAAGTTCTTTTTGTAACAGGATGATATATCACATATTTAGCATTCCAATTCTCAAGACGATCTTGAACATATACAGTACAGCTCATGAGTATCCCGACAAAAACACCACCCACTGTGTTTAAAAGTCCACGCTGAGAGTGGAAGTGTTGGTACCTTTGATCTATTGTTCTCTGTTACGGCCTGGAAACAAGAATAACACGGTGCGACATGGTGCAACAAGGACAGTTCAAAGGTGTAACATGCGGTATTTACCTGTGAAAAATGGAGGATTTAAGAATAAAGCTTAAAAAATAAAATATTCATTTATTTACATAAGAGAATTAAAGAAAAATAAAAAGAAATTTAAAATAAATACAATTTTAAGGCATGCAATATTTTAGACCTAGGTGATTGTTACGGCTGATTTCTGTTGTGAAATAGAACCAAAAAATCCTCCAGATATTTAAAAGCTTAATCAATCAACACTAACAATTTCTTCTCCTTCTTCAAATTAAATATACAATTTAATAAGTTTATGCTTCAGTCCATTTGTATACGTAGTAGTGATCGTAGTAGTTTGGCAGTTTTAATAGCGCGTATAATCTTAATAGTGATCTTTTCTCACTTATACTCTATTCAACGATATTAAATCTAAAGGGCTGTTGAAAACAATTGTACTTTGTCAAAATAATATAATATTTAGTACATTTTTAAATATTCTTTCTATCAATTATACCTGTGTGTAAGGTACTTGTACATGTTGTACCAGTATAATTATACTATATATAGTACTAGATAATTTTTTTTTCAACTTTATCAAGCCTCTTTAATTTAGACATCATTTATGTTCCAAGATACTATGGCAATAATTACTGTTTGGTTGTTTAATGATCGTCATGAGAGAGAGAGAGAGAGAGAGAGAGAGAGAGAGAGAGAGAGAGAGAGAGAGAGAGAGAGAGAGAGAGAGAAAGAGAATATGGGTAAGGCTTAACGTTAAGTATATGTCATGGTGTGTCATTTTGTATAACATGTGTTTGAGAGTTGACTCATGCCAGATGTCAAGTAATTAGCGAGGGTCAGTCTGCTCTGCTAATTATCCCCAATTAGTCAATATAATTGTTCTGAGTTGTCCTAGCTTTTGAGTTATTATCATGAGTACTGTACCTCACTTTCATTAATTATCTTTTAGATTATAAATACAGTTAGGAATTTATTCAAACCAGTCAGACACTTTTGGCCACTACCTCATGTTGCTTATGTCTTCATATTGACTATCTAGTTGACTGTCCACCAGTCTGTCAGTAAGACTAAGCAACATCGAGCTAAATTTAAATCTGACTCATTTGGCAATTTAAGAATATTATCCTGTTCTTTTTGACTTTGTTATATTTGATTATTGTTGATAATTCATAGTTAATTCTAATCACCTAATCAATAAATTGTGAAACCTGCCTTCGAGTTATAGCTCTATGCATATCCGACTTAGAGGTCAATTTAAGCCTAATATCTATAGGCTGACCCCCTGTCTCTTGGGCTGGGCCTATATGAGTTAGTTTCCCCTTATTCTATGGTGCCCTAACCCCCTCGGTGACATATATTTTAGTTGTAATTCACTGTGTGCTATTGAAATAATACAATACCAGAAAAATAGCCTATTATATAAGCTTTGATTTGATATTTGCAGAAGTTTCTATAATTCATTCCTGTAGCTGCTATTTTAATTTTAGCAACACAACCTCGAAGAAATATGATACGTTCAACATCCGTTGGATGATACATTCAAAATATGTTTTTAAACCAGTAATGATACACTCATGTGCTGTGTTTGTGCAGTTAAATTCAGCCAAAATGAGAGTTTTATCGCTTAAAATGATACATTTTTAATTGGAATAGGAAGTATTTGAAAAATAAATAGACATCATTATATTTAGATAAAAACTAATGAAAGATTATTTAATATTTGTTTATTCCTTTTATTGCCTGTTAACAAACGTTCTTCAATGAATTTAGAAAGTAAACAGGTAGATCTATGACTACTGGAAAGCGTGGACGGCAGAAAGGCAGTAAACAAGAGGCCCATGGGGCCACATCGCTCACCTGAGCAACAATGACTTTAAATGGGCGTTCAAAAGAAAGTGTGCCATATGGCCCCTCGGTAGAATAACGAGAAATAAATATTGTAAAGTATTCAAATTTTACATTTTTTTTGCATACACGTAATCTTTGACATTGTACCTTTATGGAATACTATTTTTACCGAGAATAAGAAAATCCTACGCAAGATTTAAAACTAAACATTTGGTAGGGGTACACAGTTAACTTAAATTTCCATTTCCCTAAATATTTCGTTCTGACCGTCCCCCTCTCCCCCACTTTATAAAGCGTTCAAAATATATGATAGCATATAGGTATATTTTCTTCCTCAACTACTTACTAGTTATTGTATTTTATTAAAAACATTCCTATTGATGTGAAGAAGAAAATTGTACCTCAATGCGCTCAATTCCTCAAATTAAAAACATTTAAATATTTTTAAAATTTGTTTTCCCCATTATAATAAAACGACTGTTGTTTACCTGACGTAAACTCGCGTGACTTTCATAACCTTACTCACACTTGATTGTTGAATACACTTGAATGAAAAATGTCGTGACATGTTAAAAAACTATAAAAATCAATGTATTCACAGGCATATCACTCTATTTTACTTAGGCCCACCCATTATTTTCATCTTTATTCAAAAATAACAAATGGCTTCAAACCAGGATCATTTTTCGTGTCTGAAAACTATCAAAATTGATGTAGATTTCATATTATTCATTGTATAAAGAGGGGCCCCCAGAGAGTAGTTACAGCATATCATCCATTATTTTTTTTTTGTACAAGTAGTTAACGTTTAGCAAGACATTTCTAATGATCAACCAAAATTTCAGCGTCAATCGTAGAATTATAAGCAAGATACAGAGCTTACAATTATGCTAGGTTTGAGTCATATTTTGTTCACATGAATTTATTACATTTAGCTTAATATTTTTAACTTTGTATTTCCTATTCAGCATTTAAAATGGAAACAAAAAAATGGCCTCAGATCTGTGTACAAACATAGAATTGTGAGCAAAGCTCTGTATCTTGCTTATGATTCGAAGTTTAACACTCAAATATGGTTAGTAAATAGAAATTGTAAACAATTAAACATATTAAAGAAACATGCACTATTACAAACAAGAGGCCCATGGGCCACATCGCTCACCTGAACAACAGTTTCTTGTAACATTCTATTTCGTAGCATATGCTATTTCTATTACTTTGAACCCCCCTTCTGGGGCCCCAGTATTGGTCCGAGGTTTATGGTTGGCTTTAACAATTTAGAATTTACACTATTTGAGGATCCTTGCATAGTAATCTCACAAACTGTAACATAATAGTTCTCGAGAAAAACTTTTTGAAAACATTTCCCATATATATTTCTATGTTAAACTTTGAACCCCTCTTGTGGCCCCAGTATTAGTCCAGTGGTCACAGCTTTATTAATTTAGCATCTACATTATTCAAGGATGCTTGCATAGTAATCTCACAAGTTGAAGCATTGTAGTTCTCTAGAAAAAGATTTTTAAACATTTTCCCTCTATATTTCTATGTTAAACTTTGAACCCCTCTTGGGGCCCCAGTATTAGATTGAGGGTCACAGCTTCTACACTATTTAAGGATGCTTACGTAGTAATCTGACAAATTGAAGCATTGTAGTTCTCGTGAAAAAGGTTTTTAAACATTTTCCATATACGGTATACTTCTACATTAAATTTTGAACCCATCTTGGGTCCCCAGTATTAGTCCAGAGGTCACTAATTTAAAACTATCGAATCTACATTATCCAAGGTTGCATGCATAGTAATCTCACAACTTGTAGCATTGTAGTTCTCAAGAAGAAGATTTTTTAACATGTTACCTATGTATTTCTATATTAAACTTTGACCCCTCTTGGGGCCCCAGTATTAGTCCGGGGGGTCACGATTTTACCAATTAAGAATCTACATAAGCCAGGGATGCATGTATAGTAATTCCACAAACTGTAACATTGTAGTTCTCAAGAAGAACATTTTTAAACGTTTTCTATATATTTTTTAAAATGTTAAATTTTGAACCCCTCTTCAGGAGCCCCAGTATTAGTCCGGGAGTCATGATTTTTATAAATTAGAATCTACATTATTTAAGGATGTATGCATAGTAATATTCCAAACTGTTGCATTATAGATCTTGAGAAGAAGATTTTTAAACATTTTCCTATATACACTAGACTTTGACCCGTGCATGCACGGGTTGACATTGCATATACCCGTAATGTAGCAAAAAATTGCAGCCGAATCGCTCCGAAACGACTTTGGAGAAAATTAATGAAGTTGCATTCAAACAGTCAAATTATTCATAAAAAACCATTTTGAGGCTGTAAATACCTTTCATCTAAAAATTTAATCCATATAAATGAAGAATTCAACACTTTTTCACCAAAGGTTTTTACTCACTTCGAATTTACACACCATGTTGACATTCAGAACTCTCGGGATTTTTCATATTAAATGCACTGAGTTAGAGTTATTTCCCGTATTTTCTTTGATGAACGAATATATAGCAAATTTTCAATGAAGATTTACACATATTTGTATTATCAATTCTGAGTTTACCCATGCAAATGTGATATTGTGGAAACATAAACTAAAGAGCCTCCCATGATTTAGCGTGAATGTAATGCGCATGCGCAAAATTGTAAAATCCAAAAAATCCAGATGATTTCCGGATTTTTAAAAGGAATTTTCGTTGATTATTAATTAGTGAAGCTTGATTGAGAAAAAATAAAAACAAATTGGTAATCTTCAAGTACCAATGATGTTTAAAATATATATAACAAAAGACAGTACTCTTCCGATTTCTCGGTATTAAAGCCCAAAAATTCGAGTCTATTATTTTAATATAGTAGTATAGATGTATGTTAAAATTTGAACCCCGCCTAGGGCCCCACTTTTTGTCCGGTGCTCACAATTTTTACAATTTAGAATCTTCATTATATATGCAAGCTTTTTTGTAAATTTTGGCATTTCTGGTGCAATGGTTCTTGATTAGAAGATTTTTATACATTTTTCCTATGTATTTCTATGTTAAACGTTGAACCCCGCCTGGGTCCCCAGTTTTGGTCCGAGGGTCACGATTTTTACAATTTAGAATCTTCCCTATACATATCAAAGGCCGGAACGGCCACAAAGGCGCTGAGCTGACATTTTCTTTAATATAGATATCATTAATTTAATTTTCTGTACCAATAGTCGTATATCCAATATTATCAGTATATAAAAATGGTTTGTGTAACTAAATTCGCACATATGCAACTATATTTTTATTTGCAACTAGACTTTGACCCGTGCGTGCACGGGTTGACATTGCATATGATATCGGAATAATCTAAGTTTATTCTAATAGAATAATCTGTGTCTCGGGACAGGCGTTCACCACAGTTAAAATGCCTCCCATATACCCGTAATGTAGCAAAAAACTGCAGAATCGCTCCGATACGATTTTGAGGAAATTAATGAAGCTTTATTGTAAATAACAGTCAAATTATTCATAACAAACAATTTTGCGGCTGTAAATACATTTCATCTAAAAATTTAATTCATATTAATGAAGAATTCAACACTTTTTCCCCAACGTTTTTTACTCGACATTCGGAACTCTCGAGATTTTTCAAATCAAATGCACTGAGTTAGAGTTATCTCCCGTATTTTCTTTGATGAACAGAATATAAATACATGTAGCAAACTTTCAATGAAAATTTACACGTATTTGTATTATCGTTTCTGAGTTTATCCAGGCAAATGTGATATTGTGGAAACATAAACATAAACCCGTGATTTAGCGTGAATGTAATGCGCATGCACAAGATTGTAAAATCCAAAAAATCCAGATGATTTCCGGATTTTTTAAAGGAATTTTCGTTGATTATTAATGAAGCTTGATTGAGAAAAAATAAAAACATATTGGTAATCTTCAAGTACCAATGATGTTTAAAATATATAAAACAAAAGACAGTACTCTTCCGATTTCTCGGTATTAAAGCCCCAAAATTCAAGTCTATTATTTTAATATAGTAGTATAGATTTTAACATCACCATGTGATTGTATACTCAGTATATTTCCTTATAAAATACGTAGTGATGCATTTGTAATACAATGAATCATAACTCATCATGGTTACACTGAAAAATCGAAGAAATTTCAAAGTTTAAAAATAAATTAACTTCTTTCTGCTTTAAACAGCCTTTGAACAAATTTCACGGGTTCATCATTAGTATACGAGTGTAACACATTAACAGTGTTTCCCTAATTATAATAAAACATACTTTTATTTATTTCAATTTCCGTGTGAAACAAGATTACCTATGTAGTGTTGTTTACAAATAAATCTACACCACGTGCGTAGATCTGCCGTATCTTAGACTGGATAGCCTGCCCTTGATTCCAAACTCTGCCGCTAGGAAATTCAAGGACAGCTAAACAGTGGGAAAACTCACTGCAGCTTCGCGCACAGCAAATGCGCACACTTAAAATAAATCGGAAAGAAGATTGAGGCGGATCAAAGAAAGAAGGTTTAAGAAGAACTAAACATGAATTTGACAATAAATATCAAATTACCAAGAACAAATTAATTGACACCGTTGACAATACATTGTTTATGTGGGTATTGTAAATATTAATTTACATCGGAAATGTATAACGTTAAATATTTTCATTGTTGAGTAAGTTATAATTGGCACTAGACTACTCGCAGCATTCCAATCCATGCCCATTATAACTTGATTTATGGGGCTGCTGAGAATGGTAACGATCTGATTTAGCTCCGTTTTCTCGTAAAGGTCCGATAAGAATAAGTAAGCACATATAAATTGAATGCACACAGGCTACACACAATTAGCACATGGTCTGTACATATTATCTCATGTGTTTATAAAATATGGAGTTATTTACTTAGAGAGTGGGATCGTGTCAGTGTAGAAATTGGTTTTTTGTAAAGCTAAGGACTTTCCATAACCAGTAGGTAAAATAAATATACAGTTGCCTGGCTTCCAGAGATTTTTTCAGGCTAACACTTTGTAGCGGTTTTACTTAATCGAAAGATGTTTCTCTTTCTTTGTTTATAACTATTAAAGCCGTTTTACTTTTAAAATAAATCTATTGACTCTCCAAAAGATTTTTTCTGCATTCCATCGCAAGCGTGTGAAGATAACTTGTGGGCCTAAAAATAAATTTTTCTCGTCACTGCTATTTCCTATAAGCTGGCGAACCAGTCTATGCCGTATCTATAATGCTAAACCAATATACAACAAAATCACAAGATACATTTATCGCTTACATTCATTTTGGAGACCGTGCCCGACAACAAATAAATTTACATATTAATTTTTATTTTTATCGGGCACGGTCTCCAAATAAACTATAAGCGATAAACTAAAATAATGTTTAGTGAATTTTTACACCTTATCGTATTCATCCGTCATTTCTTGATTAAACAAACTTATATACTTATGCCATGAGTTGTCAATAATCAGGGAGACACAGTTGGGTTTTTTGGTGCACAATTTAGTTGAATAAATGGAACAAAAATCTTGTAAATCTTGTAAACATGTTTCTATGTATATTTCTATGCTAAACTTTGAACCCCGCCTAGGGCCCCAGTTTTGGTCCGAGGGTCACGATTTTTACAATTTAGAATCTTCACTATATACACTAGCTTTTGTGTAAATATTGGCATTTCTGGTGAAGTGGTTGAGAAGAAGATTTTTAAAGACACACACCCTATACTCACTGTTTCGCAATTATCTCCCTTTTAAAAAGGGCTGTGCCCTTTATTTTAACAATTTATAATCCCCTTTCCATTAGGATGCTTTGTACCAAATTTGGTTAAATTTGGCCCAGTGGTTTTAGAGAAGAAGTCGAAAATGTGAAAAGTTTACAGACGGACAGACGGACGGACGACGGACAACGGGTGATCAGAAAAGCTCACTTGAACCTTCGGTTCAGGTGAGCTAAAAAAGAGCAAAATTTATTTTTCAAAATGAATCATGTATACCTACATATTTCCGTCAGCGAGATTAAACTCTATTTAAACTAATAAAACTCGAGAAAATGCTGAGCATCTCAACAAAACACATTGCATTAGTAAACCATTACGCAAAAGATCATACTGAATTACCGATAGAATGAATTGTCAATTTACTACACAAAATAGGCACCAATGTATTTTGCATGTTTGGAAGATTCCCTTCTCACGCGAACTGTTGCACAACAAACAAATTCATCTTTGTCAGATCGACCCGTTTTATCATACGTCATGGCTGTCTCGTTTTAGAAGTATGGAATTAAAGATGAATTATTAAGTTTTTAAGTCCACAAACTTTGTCATGACAAACCCGTAAACAGGTAAAATGGCAACCCCGGTCTGCCTACTCATTTTACCAACTTGGAAATCAACAATCGTCAATAAATT
>CM035814.1:29316369-29443869 GCA_020458035.1 Magallana ariakensis | reverse complement strand
CCATGTTGTGACGTACAATTCATCGAAATAAACAATAAAGTTATAAGTAAGGTTTTATAAATAGTTTCTTTCACACAGTCTTGTCATCAAACAGCATAGCGCAGTGGGTTAGAGGATTCACTACAAATCTGTATGTCATGAGTTCAAATCCCTCTAGTAATTTTAATATGTTTACCTTTCCGAACAAATTTTAAACGTATTTTTTGGTTAAACATAGTAAAATTTGCAAATTTTAAACCGATGAAAGTATTTTAACAAGGGCACCGCTAAGCGGAGCATCCCCTCGCGACATGACTTATTGTACGGGGGAATACGTTATTTAGGAAAATACATGTAAATTTATCAGATCAAAATAAATGAAGTATTTCTTTAAACCACTTTGAATACATACATGTAATATCTATTTAATCCCAATCCCCAAGCTTTGTGGTGTATAAATTGGGGGAGGGGGTTTACATAACAGTTTTCCTATTCCTTGCAGAAACTCAACACATATACTTTAAAGTTTAATAATTTAGATTCATTTAGTGACATTCATTTTTATATAAGCATACATAAACGATCCGTATACATTATGAAACGTCTCTGAAAATCAAGCGCTCTGGAGTCTGCTCTGATGGAAATTCTAGTTGCTAGTTGTCGTATTAAAATTAACCCATAGTATAGTAGATATATATGCAGTTATTATTAATATAAAACAATTTTTGCGTGATAAATGTGCAATATCTGTCAAAGTCTCTACTGAATTTTGGACTAGTTCTATTGTAAGTAATACGGGAAAATTTGTCCGAAAGTCGACTGCTTGTTTCGATGTAAATCAGCAGACTTAAATCTCTTGCCCGCTTCAACTTTTAACTATGGGCACTAGTCTAACACTCAAATGCTACAAAACGTTTTTTTTTTTACCTTTACTAGATTTAAATCCAAAAAAATGTCAAGTTAGCGATTAACGGTAGCGATTAACTTCAAGTCGTACATAAAATTACTGGAAATGTCGATTGTCAAGTCGTACATAAAATTCATGTTTTTAACTTCATTTTTTACGATAATTAAAAAAAATACTTAATCAATTGATTTTGAAATCAACAGGGTTTGTCCTTTTACCATGCCAAAGAAGTGTACAAAGTTTGATGGATATTCATGAGAGGGTTTTCTTGGAATTTAGAAAATTGAAATGGAGTACACACACACACATACATACACACATACATACATACACACATACGAACACACACACGCACAGTAGCGATGCTATATCCCCTTCGCAACAAGTTGCGCAAGGGGATAATTATAATGTACTCCAATCCACATTAATATCGACAGATGTCCATACCACCTTAAAGGGGCATGGTCACGATTTTGGTAAAAAATTATTTTCCCGATTTTAACGTTTACAATGCTTCAGTAAGGCATTTTTAATAGGCAACCAAAATTTGAGCGTCATTCGTTGAGTTATAAGCGAGTTACAGAGATTACAATTCCTTGCTATGTAAACAAAGCTTTTGTTTACATTTTGAACGTTGAAGTGAAAACTCCAGTTTTAGACCAAAAGTTAATGTGGTAAACGACAGGATCTGTTTATATATGCTTAAAATAAATAAAGATATGAAAAATCAGCTTGAAAATGATTTTTTACCGTTATATTGAACTAATGTAAACAAAAACAGGGCACGAGCCTTGTTTACATGACAAAGATTTGCGAGCCCTGTATCTTGCTCAAAACTTCACTACTGACTCTCCAGTTTCATTTGGTCATTGGAAATGCATTCCTTAAGCATTGTAAATAATAAAAACAGAAAAATAGAATTTGACCAAAATCGTGACCATGCCCCTTTAAGTTGACTGTCATCGAGGGGCCCAGATTCAGGCCTAGGTACTTTTGGCTGTTTATTTTATCTAGCTGTAGATAAAGTTTAAAAGAGGGCATTTATGCATGTGTTTGATTTTTAAATTTCAGTACCTACCCTTTCGAAAGGAATGTTGTACAGTAGAATACTTTAAATAAAAAAAATTATAACATTTGACATGGCTTTTTAAACTTAAACTCGCTTTTCTTGTACAAATACAAATATCGTCGTATAAGATCCTCGATCTGCTCCTTCTTTTTCCGTACACGTGTAACGACAATAGAAAAACAAGGAGCGGATCGAGGATCTGATTTTATTCAGATTGAATAATTATGAATCCTTAGTAAATATGTACATGAGAAGGTACTAGTTTTTCCAGACATTGATTTTTTATCTGCATTATTCAAATCAACATAAAACAATTGTCCAAAATGCCACAAACTTTTTATATTTACTTACACAAAATTTGAATATGGAATTAAGGTAGAATAACACATCATCACAAAATGGCTGACCTTTGATCGAAACGATATTTCGTTTTATTAAAGTTTCGGGCTTGTGATCCGTACACCCCAAGTTCAAATCCCGCAGGGGCTTTTGTTGTTACTTAATTTTATACTTATTTGAATTTTTTAAACATTCCTTTTTCATCCCCAAACTGCAAGTTTTTTGCTTATTTGACATAAGTTACTTTGAGTGACTTTTTCCAGGTGTTATTCCACCTTAATTAAAAATTAATTAAACAAGTACATAATACATCCATTCATTGTACTCAGTACGTTTATAGCTTCCTAAACTAAAGAAAGAATACATACATTTATCAGGTTATTGTGAAATATTTATGTCGCGTTTAATTGTATAATATTTACATCCACCAAGTATGATTCCCTCTGTTTCTTACTGAAATTGATTGTACACTTATATATGTAGTTCTGTAAAAACTGACTGGAATTAAATCATCGATTGGTCAAAACCTTCAGCATCACTAACTGCACGAGATAATCATGCTATTGTCTGATTCAAATTCTTATAGAAAACATTTGGTTGTTTCTCTTCTCTAACGCACTGATGCACATGAACAATATTCTAGTTAATTTTACTTACTTTTTACGATCAATTTATTAATTTGTTAAAAGAAAGATGTAAATAATAACAATATAATGCTTTCTTTAATGATTCATGCAGGTTATGAAGGTAGCGATCATTGCAGAAAAAAAATACATAACCACTAATGCGGGTTATGTATTTTATTCTGCAGTGTCGCCACCTTCATGTCCCCCATGAATCACCAAAGGAAGCATTTTATTGTTTAAATATAAACCATGTCGTTCAATTAATACGGTGATTAAGGGTGTATGAAACATTTTATTTCCTTTTAAAACCATATTTTTTTTTGTGCAATTCGTCAAATACACCGAAAATCAATATTTATCTCTGTGAAACAGAACTATTTAATTAAACATTTAGTCGGTACAACTTTTGAATGCATCATCGTACAACTTTTGAATGGATCAGCGTAGCAAGGACAACGGACGTTGAACATATCATTTTTCTCTGAGGGTGTGTTGTTAAAATTGAAATAGCAGCTACAGGAATGAATTATAGAAACTTCTGCAAATATCAAATCAAAGATTAGATAATATGCTATTTTTCTGATATTGTATTATTTCAATAGCACACGCTGTTTTAGTTTGTTAAGTGTCCAAACCTCAAAGTTTGCATTTCCCCCCCAAAATTGCATCAGAAAATGGCTCAAAATTCTTCATGTGACAATGTCTGTTAAGATTGATAATAAAAGTGCAACTATATAACTCTACTTTTAACCAAAAATTATGAGATTCATATTTGTTTAGAATTGACAATAAAGAACATTTCTTATCTAAGTGAACGTCTGCTATCCAGGTAAACAAACAATTTTGAATGTATCACACGGCACTTGAATGAAATGATTCAAAGCGGTTGTACTGTGTGTGTACTGTAAACCTTAATCAAAATTTTTAATGGTCAACCTCTTGATGGGCCCAAGAATTGTCCAGGGGCCACAATCTAAACTATTAACTAAAGAATTAATATGCCAACATGCTTGCATATAAGTAATACAATATAACACAAGATAAGTATTGATGCAAAGCATCAAATCGGCCGCAAACTGTTTAAGGAGGCAAATTGCAGTACGTTTTAATGAAGTACGTAATACAACCTTACTTTTTTGAAAGAGAAAACTACTATTTCTAAAAAAAAAAATAATATTGAATATCATGAAGCATTTTCATTTTTAGCAAAATGCATTAAACAAAAATATTTATAGCATTGTATACGTAACCTCCATTTGAAATGTACATCAAAAGTAGTGCTATAATGAAACTGAAATTAAACGGTGGGTGTAATGAGCCTCCTTTAAACACTTTAAATGATGTGCATACGAGTAAAAGAAATACACACCTACATGTATTTTTTGCTGAAGTTTATTTTTTAAACAACATTTGTAAACAATAAACAAAACTTGTAAAATGAAAAAGAGTGCTTGTCTATTTTCATAAGATTGAAAGAAAAAAATATTGTCCTAATTCTCAACCGATGCATTTTTTTAAATTCAAAGCTGCAAGATAGAAGTTTGAGGAAAGGGCAATAACTCTTTGACATCCTCCCAATGTACGCAATGTGTGAACATATTTTTGAAAAAAAAAAAATATATTAAAATGTCATTTAAATGTAAGCATTTGAAATCGTTTGCTTTAATCAAACTATGTGATTTTTATATGCACTTTTGTTTTTCATAATTTACTCTGTTAAAGAAAGTGACGATGCCGATTTTTTTTTGGCAAAAGATGCTGCATGCTGTTGCATACTCAAAAATACAAAATACAATATAATATGGTTGTTTTTAAGCATGCAGAATAATGAAGAACAAAACGTGAATTGAATGTAAAACATCTGCATTTTTTTACTCCGTCTTTTCATTCTTTTTTATCGTTTTCAATGAAGTACTATCCGGAATCTCGTATTCATAACGAGTTGCTTTTATATCTTATACACTCCTCTCCTTTGGAGCATTCATTTTTTAAATATAAAAACTTATATAAATTTACAAATTTATATACAATAAAAGTAAGTAAGAAAATATTCTTTTAGAAATCAAGTAAAACTCAATTAAAAACATTTTTTAAAAATAATATAAATCGGAATTTTACAACTGTAATGAAATTCAATATTTCTTTAGAAATAGGAATAATAACGTCTCATTTCCCCATGTACACATTCTAACACAACCACAAATAGATCGGCCGCTCCTGCGGCCGATAATGAGTTTGGAAATAATTCAAAAATTTTGCTATGTAAAATTGGAGCCCCTAACGTGGCCCCTAAAAATCATGATTTTGACAACCTTGAATCAACACTATCTGAGGTTACTTTCATGCTTTCTTTAAAGCAACAGCTTTTCTTGGCAAATGGTTTTTGACAACTCCCCTCCCCCCATTGTGGCCCCACCCTATCCACAAAGATTGTGATATTGACATATGTGAATCTACATTATATGAGGTTGCTTTTTCTAAATTTACAGCTTTATTGGCTGATTGGTTTTGGAGAAAAAGAGTTTTAAAGATTTGTCTCTATATATTCCTAAGTAAAAATTTGACCCCTGATTGTGGCCCCACCCTACCCCCAGGGAACATGATTTGAACAAACTTGAATCTATACCTGAGGATGCTTCCAAACAAGTTTCAGCTTTTCTGGCCAAATGATTTTTGAGAAGAAGATTTTTGAAAAATACCAAAATATTTTCAATGATTTTTTATTATTTCCTCTTTAAAGAGGGTGTGGCCCTTCATTTCAATAAAACTGAATCCCCTTTACCTAAGACTGCTTTGTGCCAAGTTTGGTTGAAATCGGCCCAGTGGTTCTGGAAAAGTTGAAAATGTTTAAAGTTTATGAACAGACAGACGGACGGACAGACAAAAAGTGATCAGGTCAGGTGAGCTACAAAAATTAACATGAGATCTATAAACCGACTTAACAAATTCAAAACAGTTTAAAAACTTGAGGCTAAAAACAATTTGTCTATTGAATAGATTTTAAAATTGCTTTCAAGTTGAGGAACTTCATTATTAAATCAATCATTTATCAAAGAGAGGTGTTCTCTCCAAAACAGAGACAAGACATATTTTCCCCATGCTAGTATATCTATGGTTGAACTGATAAACTCTATCAGCTGTTTGACATGTCTCCCAACTGTAATGGCGAGTTTCAAACACTGATCCATTCATTTAACAGCTAATTTGGGCATAAACATGCATTACAATTTTAATCAATAATAAAAATCTCAACCCGAGTTGACAGGTTTCTCATGCTTCAAGGTGCACATGGAACTGCTTCGATCTTTGATCATTCTGACATCCCATATCTGCACAGTTTGATCAGTAGAAGCTGTACACAGCATCCACTCTTCCATCGGTGAGAATTCACAGTGGGTGATCTTATTCTTGTGTAAGCGAAATTCAAAGGTCTGAAACAGTCATGAGATTGAACTCTAGAAGACTGCATTACATGTTAATTTGAACAAAAAAAAAAAAAACAAGCTTGAAATATAGTGATGGTTTTGACAAATAAGCCAATGCAGGGTGCAGGTGACAGATTTTGTCTTACCTTTTTGCCCTCATAGGAGAGAAATTGCAGTTTTCCAACATTGTCCCCCGCTGATACAAATTTCCTACCTGAATGAACATCCACACTGCAGTACCAGAAGCTGTCAATGAAACAAATCCCAGACAAGGGAGGTGTAAAGTAGACAGATCAACTAATATCACTGCAATACACTTACATGTAAATATATCAAATTATTCAAATAAATGATTGCATGACATTAAAACAAGCAATTTGTCTAGTTTTGTTTGTTTTACATAAAGGTGAATAACAGTACATGTATCTCGAACATCTTTTAAAGATCAATTCTCTGTAAATATCAACTGTCACTTTAGTTTGGCAACGATGACAATATAATTGAAATTCGTTGCTATGGTAACAACTAAAAATCACAAAAATCTGCATATTTTAAGGTACTTTTGAAGACTTTTTACTCATACCTGGATCACAATACTTTAAAATAAATTGTTCAGGGACCTTATTCACAAAGCATCCGTAAAAAATGCTTGAACATATATGATATAAACATTTGGCATGTTTCCCATGAATAGCAACAAAAAATGGTTCTAAATTGTGTTTAAAACAAGCATTTTCGCTTGAAAGAATCACTATTGTTTTCTTCATTTTTTCTTATTTTTAACCTTGTTACCTTAGCAATAAGTGTCAATTTTTTATCTAACATGTATATTTTAAATACAGCTATAAATCTATGAGTTTGGTTCAATGATAACTTCTATGATATTAAATAATATGAAAATATCATGTGTTGAAAATAATTTTCGGTTTCCTTGGTAATATTCTTAAGATTTTGATTTGCCCACCAATGTTTTTCTATAAGGCCAAAATAAATTAATAGTGTGTTTCCTATTCCAGCTTTAAAAAAAATAGTTTAGGTAGGTAGGGAAAACATTTTATTTTATTTTAACATTTTATTGTTTTAATTTCAACTTCGACAAAAACCATATTGAGAAAAACCAGGGTTCATTTCTTTTTCTCTGTAAGGTAGATTGGAAGTTATAAATCTTCAATGAGAGTAACAGTTTTCACAACAGGAGGGAAAGTTTTATACTGGTTTAAATGATTTAACCTTCTTTTATTCCATACTGACAACAAGTGTCTTTCTACCAATATATCTCTACTGTAGACTTATTAGGAAGATACTCCCACAGTAGATGTACATGTATTTGTTTTTTTACTTTAGTCTTTATCCTCCCAACTCTGACATTTATATTTTCTTATCGTACTAGTACTGCTAGTAACTGCAGATAAAATTTGTGTTGATATGCAGAGGAGCTACATGCAGTTTCTCTGATACCAACAAACTTGCAATTGAAATAATTTGTTTACACAATAGTATGTGAAAATACTTCATTCAAAAAATCTCCCACAGTAGATGTACATGTATTTGTGTTTTTTTATATTAGTCTTTATCCTCCCAACTCTAACATTTATATTTTCTTATCGTACTAGTACTGCTATTAACTGCAGATATGAAGCTATACATAAAATTTGTGTTGATATGCAGAGGAGCTACAGTTTCTCTGATACCAACAAACTTGCAATTAAAATAATTTGTTTACACAATAGTATGTGGAAATACTTCATTAAAAAAATCTATACATTTTACCGAGCTCAACAAGCCTTTATTCTAACATGTATACAGTCATGTATATATATGAAATCAGCGAAAATTTGACGTACTAATCAACTAAAAAAAAATTCTTTAAACTCATCATTCTTATGGACACCACCATTTGAGTTTCTCTGCCCCTGTCTTCAAACGATTCCATCAAAGGTATTTTATTGACAGAGAAAATAATGTTCAATGACTAACAAACCAGACTTGACTTTGGATAAACGATTTCTTAAATCTACGTATGGTTTCCTTACAATTTTTCATCAAATGAATTTTTAATATGTAAACAAGTCACACTTATTAACCTTAGGGGGCTGGCAAAGATAATGAAAAGAAATTTAGAGACAAGTAAACTCTTTTATTAATTAGACAATTATGAAATAAGGAGCTTGGCAATCACCACACTATTTTCTCCAGGGAAAATCACAGTTGAAGCAATTCTAATGTAAGTGTTTCTCTAACAAAGAAATTGTTCCGTACTTGGTCGAATAAAATACACGTCTATAATGTGCATACCTGTGACCCACCCCCTCCTCGCACAATAAGGGGGAAAACAAAAACGTAGTTAGGATGAATAATACGCACAAAAATTTAAAACCAAGCGGTGATCTTCAGTTTTAAGACCATTGCAGTTTTGCAGGGAAAATGGTCCTAAAAATTGTATGAAATGCATGAAGTTTTACATACACAATCATTTTTCTGGGGCTGACTTTTTTTTCAACTTGTGACTTTAAGCTTTGATCTGCTCAATTTGGTTACCGATCGCAGACAATAGGGGTATACACCCTATCATGAGTGTTTTGATTATTTCTTTGCCCCAAGGAGTTGTCTGAGATACCAAATGACAATCGCTCATGTTCACGGGCCGCAGAGCTGTTAAAAATAAAAGTAAAACGATTCCTAATGTTCACTGACATTTTTTAATTCAAATAAATCTATTGTATTTTATCGTATTAAAATTACATTTTAACTTGTTTTAGGTGTACTTTGATTACGAAAAGTAATACGCGAGTGGCAACTAAAAGGCCCCGATCATGCATACATCTATTAATAGCATCTGTATATATAATGGCAGCGTATATGGAGACATTGAATGCACTTGCAGCTCAACTGGGAATAACTAACAGTTAAAATTGATTTTACATTGCCATTTTATAATTGTTTTTCAATGAAAAGACTTAAAGCAAAACATTAAGCAATTAAATGCTTTATCAAAGTGTACATTATTTTTAAACATAAACAAGGGCACCGCAAACCGGAGCATCCCCTCGCGAAATGAAAAATATTGTGCAGGGAAATGCATTATTCAGAAATAAACATGTAATTGAATAGACCAAATATTAAACTTGTTAAAAACCATTTTGAATTAAAATATTTCGTTTATTCCTATCCCCATGCCGCTCTGTGTGTATCCACGGGGGATTGGTGCATTTACATGGTTGTACAATTTCTCCCATTATAAGAGAAAGCACATCACAAACGTGTTAAACTTTAGTAATATAGTTTAATAAATTCTCTTATCCAGTGACATACATTACGCATTGAGACAATTAGTGTTGGCAAATTTAAGTTTCATATTGAAAATGAAACGAAGCTAAGATCTGGCGATTTAGTCTGCTTTATGAGAAAATTTGAGTTAACGTCGTAATTTTAACCCCAATATTTTAAAAATAGTAACGTATCTTCAGCGATTTACATGAAATGAATTCTTGGTTAATCATGTTGACGATATTCGTCAAAGTCTCTTCTGAATTATGAACCTGTTTTTCCCTAAGTAATTCGTTAAATATAGCTCGAAATTCGGCTCAGACGGCTGCTTGTTTCGATTAAATTAAGGTGAACTTAATCTCCTGCTTGCTTCAGTTTTTTACTTTGGACATCCTTTAAAGTCCCCATTTCTCAAAAACGTTTGTTTCTTGCCTTTACAGGGCCTACATCCAACTAAATATCAAGTTGTTGATTTGAAATGTTTACTTTCACGAACCAGAAGTCGTAGATAAAATTTCTTAGTGTTGTAATTGTAACAATATTTTTTAAAAATATATATATGAATTCCTTGAAAATACTTAGAGTTTGTCCTTTAAACATGCTTATGAAGTGTACGAAGTTTGATAAACATGCATCCGAGGGTTTTCTTTGAATTTTGCTAAAAAGGCTGAAATGGACACACACACATACATACACACACACGCACAGCAGCGATGCTTTATCCCCTTCGCAACAAGTTGCGCGAGGGGATAATAACAAACATTCAAACACACATTAAGCTATTAACTCTATTAACTCACCGTAACGTTGTTCTTTGCTCTGGGTGATTGATAACTCTTACTCAGAAATTTCGATTGATAACTCGTATACAAAGTTGATTATGACATTGATTTAATGAAATAATAATTTGTAATTATAGTATTAATGGTTTGGAAAGGCACATGCATTTTTTTATTTGTTATTTTACAGAAGTGTGCAATCTGTGATAAATATGTTTAGTTTTGAACAAATTTTGTCATAATGTATGCCCCCCTCCTTTACAATTGTGTAATTTTATTTAAGTTTTTGCATAACAATTTGACCAATTAATATGACATTGCATTTGTTTTAATCTTTTACATTGAGGCATATTTGTGCAAAGGTTGAGGAAATTCTATTGGAAGGTTTTTAATTTACTAGAAAATTGAAATGGAGTGCACACACACACACACACACACACACATACGAACACACACACGCACGGTAGCGATGCTATATCCCCTTCGCAACAAGTTGCGCGATGGGATAATAAATGATAAACAAACAGAAGAAGTAGGCCTGTATGTTTTATTTCATAATGGTAAGCCACTCCACCTGTAACAAAAACTTGTCAAAAGCCATTTAGGGTGTACAATTCGCACCCCTTTTTCACAAATAAATATTCTTAAAAAAGTGTGTACTATGTTTGGCAAATTACAGGTATTTAAACCAAAATTGTTTACTTCCGGAAAAAATAGCAATAAATTGTTAAGGTTCGCTCATAAATTTTAGGGTCGGTCGGGGAACCGGAAACACACTATTAATTTATCTTCGCCTAATTTGAAAATTGACAATATAGTCAATTCAATATTTTATATTTCATAACTTAGATAAGCTGCAGTTACTTTCTATATTGCTTTGAATTTGCTAATATTTGCCATTTTTCTATCTTTGGCCTCCGTTACCATGGCAACGGTATCCTTTAGCAACAAATTTATGGCATCTTGCTACTTATTACATCAATATGTATCATTGTATGGTAATATAAAGAAAATTGGTGACTAGGTGTGCCGGAACCTCTATATACAATTTTGATTTTTGCATAGAATTGATCTTTAAAAATACTACTTATGTCCCAGTCTATGGCTGGCCAAAATGTGTGGTAAATGAACATGTGACTTCCGGTTAAGTTTATCTCAGTTGTGCTGTTCATTGTGTGATTACTGTGCATTTATCAAATAATTAAAAGAAAGGTAGCTTAATGCTGTGCAATTTTTTTTTTGATTCTGTGGATTTTTTTTTCAATTCTTTGGTCAGCTCAAGATTTTAAAAAATTCCATGCAGTATGAAATGTCTGACAATTAATAATTTGCAAATTAGTTCCAGCTGCACAAATTCAATGTTAAAAAATGCATTTATCAAATGTCCATGTCAATCTACAGACTTACTCATAAAAGTTCATTGTATCTGCCAATACAAATGACATTTTTCCATTTAAGTCATGAAGTGATACAGTTCCATCAAGTCCAGCTGAAACTACTTTACACTCCTCTAATGGCCAGAATTTCACAGCTTGAATATTTCCACCAAAGCCTTTCTTCAATGAGAAAGTCAACTATGAATTACATGTACCTAATACAAATTAATCTGGCCTGCTGGATTTTTGCTTCATAAACACTCCTTTTAAAAGTTTCATATACAATGAAGTGTAGTGTATTTCAACAATCCAGCGAGCCTTCTGGGGTTTTTAATGATCGAAAGTTTCTAAACTTTTCAGTTCTGAAACATTGAATCATTTGGTTTAACAGCAAACTCACTCATGAGCATTAAGAGTATCTGCCAAAATCTGTGTGTTTTTGCCTTCAATGTCATTCAAGGTGATTGTCCCATCTACTGCTGCAGTGAGAATCTTGCTATAATCATGGGGCCAAAATTTAATGGCATTTATGATTCCTCCTGCTCCCATCTAAAGATCAGGACAAATAATATTTAAGATAGCAATAGTAAGACTGTATTTCAATGATGTCATCAAGAAAATTACTAAGGAAAGAATGTCCATGTGATTTTGAAGTACTGACATTGGACATGCACTTTTGTTTAAAGCTTAAATGAATACCATAAATCAATATTCGAATATTCGTGACTGCTATTCTATTCATATTTGAATATTCGTAGCTTATATGACTATGTGATTGTATGTGTAGACTGCTTAAACAGTTCAATGTTGAAACTTAACATATAACTATCCATTGAATTAAGCGCACATTGTTTTTTCTATGCTAGTAATATTTAAACAAGAGGCCCACGGGTAACATCACTCACCAGAACCTTGTTCTTTGTATCATTTTATATTAGTTTTTTAAAAACATTTTACCAATATATTTCTATGTTGAACTTTAAACACCTATTGGGGCCCCAGTATTAGTCTGGGGGTCACAATTTTAACAATTTAGAATCTACATCATCTTAGGATGCTTGCATTGTAATTTCACAAATTGTAGCATTATAGTTCTTGAGAAGAAGATTTTTAAACACTTTCCCTATATATGTCTATGTTGACGATGCTTGCATAGTAATCTCACAAATTGTAGCATTGTAAGCCTTGAGAAGAAGATTTTTAAATATCTCCTTTATATATTTTTATGTTAAACTTTGAACCCCTCTTGGGGCCCCAGTATTGGTCCAGCGGTCACAATTTTAACAATTAAAAATCTACATTATTTTAGTATGCTAGCATAGTAATCTCACAAATTGGAGCATTGTAGTTCTTGAGAAGATTTTTAAACATTTTCTGTATATATTTCTATGTTAAACTTTGAAACCTTCTTGGGGCCCCAGTATTGGTCCTGGGATCAGGCTTTTTACAATTAAAAACCTTCACTATATATACAAGCTTTGGTGTAAATATTGGCATTTTTGGTGCAGTGGTGCTTAAGATTTTTTTATGCACCCTATTTTCACTGTTTTAGCAATTATCTCCCTTTTAAAAAGAAAAGGGATTTGCCCTTTATTTTAACAATTTAGAATACCCTTACCATAAGGTTTGTACCAAGTTTGGTTAAATTTAGCCCAGAAGAAGTCAAACGTGTGAAAAGTTTACAGACAGACGGAAGGACGACAGACAACAGGTGATTAGAAAAGCTCACTTGAACCTTCGGTTCAGGTTAGCTAAAAACATTATTTCAATCAACTACAATTAAAAGATTTATTACTCCTTAATATACTGCAGTCCTGACTCCCGAGACTGATACGTAAATCATTCCAAAGCTTTCCGCCATGTTTGATTATAGCATTTGATAAAATCAATAATGACCTCAATTCTGGAAACGTCTCGTTTACTTCAAATTACAGAAAAAATAATGTTGAATATTGAAGTATCTTAAAAAACCTTTTGATGTGTTTTTCAATATTATCATTCCTTAACTCACACTCACTCAAACATATTTAAGGTAGTACAAAACAGTATCCGAAAAACAAACACTTCGGAAATCCTCGTGCAAGTCAAAAAATTACGAAAAACAAATAAATGACGTACGTCATGTTTTAAACGGCTTATTATGACGTCACGCCGTGCAAGAACTGTTCAAATAATACTTTGTAACAAAGTGGGGGAGAGAGGTTTAAACTTTTTTTAAAAATATCTAGTGGTGGAATTGTTTTGGTATTTACATAATATTATCTACATATTCCAACAATTTATATGATAGTTTTTCGTGGAATTTGAATGATAGGAATTTAAATAAAAACGGTATTTAGTGTGGCTCCAAAATAGGACCTTCTTGCATATACTTAGGACTGATTTTATTGGTACAAAAATTATCAAAGTCTGTGATTATTATTTTTTAACGTTTAACGTGTCGTAGTCTCTTTGTTAATAGATATTTGCCAAAAAAAAAAATATTTTGACAATTTTTTTCTTTTAAATCATGTATTCTGATGAGCCTAGCCCTTTTCTAACAGGGTGTCGGAAGCCATAGTTGTGACCTAGATTAAGAGAAAACTAATGGTGGAATTTTTTTAAAACTTTGTATATGTATACAGTTTAATATGATTAACATTTGGTGCAATTTTTAAAAAAAATGAATTATGGGAAATATTTCGCTATCTTTTTTGTACTACCTTAACAAATTATTTCAGTAGTGAGTGCTATTATTGTGGTATGTAATTTCCCACCCTGAAAGGAGATGTCATTCGACCAAAAACAACACGTAAGTGGGCTGCTGGAATGTGCGGACCCTCTACCTAACAAGAAAACTGGCACAAGTGGTGAATAAAATGGAGCGGTACAAGATCGAGCTCCTTGGAATAAGTGAAACAAGATGGACAGGAAATGGGTAAAAAAAATTTGTGTCAGGGCATCAGATACTTTACTCAGGAAGAGCTGATGACCATCATAGTAGAGGAGTAGCCATAATTACAACAAAAGAGGTCCATAGAAGTCTTTTAGAATGGAAACCTGCGAGTGAACGAATAATAACAGCAAGATACAACTCAGCTTTTGCCAAACTGACTGCAGTACGAGGTCTGCTATGCACCAAAAGAGGATGCAGAAGATGATGAGAAAGTCTCCTTCTATGAAAGCCTACAAAAGATCATAGACAACACATCACACGATGTACTACTCATCTTAGGAGATTTAAATGCAAAAGTGGGGAAAAGAAACCAAGGCAACGCCGCAAGGAGAGCATCATGGGTGAGAAAGGACTAGGTGAATGAAACAATAATGGAGAAATGATGTGCACCTTATGTCAAGAAAACAACTTGATAATTGGAGGTATAATATTTATGCACAAATATATCCATAAAACAACATGGAACTCTCCTGATGGCCACACCAAAAACCAGATTGACCACGTCATCATAAACAGGAAATGGAGAAGCAGCCTCCTGGATGTGGTTGCAGAACAAGGGGCTGATTAAGAAAGTGACCACTCATTAGTCCTGGCAAAAATTAGGTTAAAGCTCAGGAAAGCAAGAAGGAACTACCTCCTATAAATACCCTTAAACCTTGAAAATAAGCCGCGGCTTATTTTAACTTTAGTAAGAAAGTGGGGGCTTATTTTCAAAACCGTCTTATTTTCAAATTGCGGCTTATTATCAATGCAAAAATCCCGTAAACGATGAGATCAAAATCACGGCTTGTTATAATTGTAATTCATCGATTGTGAACTATTTGACTGTTCTAAATATGGAATACCTAGGTAAACACCTGTAAGAGTAAAATGAAAAGTGGCAAAGTGTTTTAATTCAATTATATTTTATGTATTAGAATATTTATGCCCTCTGTTCCTTGCATCTAACAAGTTCTAGCCAGTGTATTTGCCATTACGTAACCAGCCACCTGTTGACTCGTCGCGTGGTCAATGTTTGTTTGACAAATTCCGGTGTCAGAAGCATGAACTGTGCTTTCGGACTTTACAGTTTATATGAGTATAGGAAGATAAGCAATAATTATGATTTGATTGAAAAATTATTTACTTTGTCCCGTTATGCCGTAATTGGTTTGCATACTGATAGATACTTAAAAAATAGACCGATCATTTGTACGACTCAATAATGACAATAAACGGCATATACAGACGATTCTTCACAATGTACGTTTATTTTACAATAATCAAATAATTGGATTAACTATCAATTAAATAATAACCGTTGTTAGTTGTTTTAGTTTAGATTCACAAACGTACCATATTACTTTTATCGCAAATCTTACTCGGGTGTATTCACTGCGACCGATACACTGATGCGTTGAGTGACGACACTATCAAATTGATTTGTATTAGAGTTGCGATATGCAACAAAGAATCTGATTGGTGCATTTTTATAGACCCGCCCACGTATTGACAACATGGCGCCCAGATGGAAGCACACATCGGAGGAAGAGAGAAAACGTATAATAAATTTGTATTTGCAAGGTAAAAGTTATAGAGCAATTGGAAAAGAAACGGGACGATGTTTACGCACTTGTATAAATGTTGTGAAAGATTATGAACGAAATCACATCGTAAAAACACAGAGAAAAATTTCTCAACGACCAAGGAAAACCACACAGACTGTTCTCCAATTTATTGAATATCAGAAATGGAAGAAACCGTCCATATATTGCAAAGAAATTCGTCAGAAATTGCTGGATTCTCAGATATGTACCTTTGACAATGTGCCGTCGGTAAAGAGCATATCGCGTGTATTGAAAAAAGAGCTTAATTTTTCGCACAAAAAGCTAACCGTCGTCCCAGCTGAAACTTTACGACCAGGCCACGAACAAAGGGTAGACACTTTTTTATCAACACTTTTAAACTATGATTTTACACAGATGCATTTTTTTGACGAGGCATCTATTGTAGCAACATCTGGAAATCGTTCGTACGGACATTCTCATACAAGTAAGCGCGCCATTGAAGTTCAACAATATGCTAGCTCTGTTACATTAACTGTAAATGTGTGTTGTGATTTCTTTGGAATAAATCATTTCAACATATTAAATGGGGCCTCAAATGCATTAGAAATGATTGAATTCTTTAATGAAGCCTTAGCTGAAAAAAATGAAATGGGGAACCCTATGTTCAAACGTGGTGATGTTGTAATCATGGACAACTGCGGATTCCATCATCAAAGGCAAGGAGAGCGGTTATTGAGAGAACTGTTAGCCAATTATGGCGTTGATTTAGTTTTCCAGCCCCCATACTGTCCAGAGTATAATGTCACAGAGTGTGTATTTGGCCTGATGAGACAACATTTGCAACGGAATGAAAAATTTGTGTCACAATTTACTGAACTTGCAATTGTAAATGCACTTGACCATTCGGTATTGAAACGTTACATGCCATCTTTTTTCAAAAGATGTGGTTTTACATGATGTATCATGCAATTTTCATCTGCTACTAGAATAAACAGTGCTTGATGGGTTTTTTTTTTTGCTGATTAATTCTGAATAATTAAGGTACAGGATGTAAGGTTCAATCTCTGACAGAAAATCTCCAATCAGTTTTATTAAGAACTCTGTTCATTTGCTTTTTATTGTGACTGATGTGGATTTAGGTGCATTAACAAGTTTTTAATATTTACTGCACTTCAAAAAGCCTAATGTGAGGTCCATGCAAAGTATGTAAAGTTGTATATTTATCTGGAAGTCAAATAAACATTTAGGACTTAAACACACCCCTTTTCCCCAGACATCTTTACCCAGCATTGAACTTTTGATCTCTCACCCCTAGGGCTGAACCATTTTTTAAAAATTGACTTCTATCAAAATGAATGATCTAGAAATCATTCCTAATGCTCAAGAAAATTGAATAAAATGATTGGATACAGTAGTATTGAAATAATCGGGTGAATGATCAGCCAAACTATCACATTATCTGCTCAAATAAAATGAAATTTCATCAAGATATCTTAATAGATTAAATATATTGTTTATTAAAATTTTTGTATTTTATCTTGTTTGATTATGAGGTAGAAGTGTTTGGTGGCATACAACCTACGGATCCATCAATAAAAAAAATGACCTTATGGTTGAAAAGACAGAGATTAACAAATTGACAGCATAATTTAATTATACATTCTCCGAAACCAGTGCATTAGTCTCTGATAATTCATTAAGATTTATAAAATAAATAATTGAGTGATTTATATATAGTCCAAAAAGATAATGTTTGGAAAATAATCCAATCATAGGGCCATCATTCAAAAAATGCTTGTTTAAAATTGCCACCTGGGGGTTCAAAACTCAGGAGGGAGGGAATTTTTTTTATTTTTCAAACTTGAAGTTTAACTAATTGAAAATTGGTAAAAATAAAATCTCAATTTTATTTTTTTCATTTTGTGCTAATAAAATTTTATCAGCATTTTTCCCTAGTTAAAAAGCCAGGTCATATTTTATATTAGGCATAGGCAGTGATAAATTCTGTACACTTCCAAAAGTCATTGCACTGCAGGTCTCTTTCAAAATTAAGGTGGAATAACACATCACAAAATTGCTGATCTCCAATTGAAATGGCATTTCGTTTAGTTAAAAGGATTTTATGGACAAACATGTAACTTACTCCATAGCCGGGTGGATAAAGTGTCAAGGCTTGTAATCCGTACATTCCAAGTTCGAATCCCGCAGGGGTTTTTGTTGTTACTTACTGAATTGAATTTTTTACATTCTCATTTTTTACCTCCAAAATGCAAATTTTCGCTTATTTGCCACGTCCAGTTTATTTATCATTTTATCTTTCATATTCAGATAATTTACTGTTAATTTGAGTGACTTTTACCAGGTATGTTATTCCACCTTAAGGCTTAAGACAGACATTGAGATCTTACACTTGTCCCTTAAAGTTACCGTAAACTTTGCAAGCAGTATAAAACTAGCAAGCATTCAACATTGATGAATTAAGGCTAAATATTTAATAAAACTTGTTGTTTTAAATTTTATTATCTATAACAGTTAACTTGTTGTAAATTTCACACATGGAAAATTACTGTTGATCAAATTTATTTCTGAAATGAAATCTTGTGTAACTAGTGTATAACAATTCATCAGAATTGGTCTTTTCTGATTGACAACAAAACATTTTCAAAATACATCAAAAACTACCATGAATATTACCGAATATCTTTGTGTTGTTTCCTCTTAACTCAAAATATTCATTATCATCATACAAGTAATTAAAATAACATCAAACGAACAAAAATGTTTCATCTTCTCAATTTACTAGTCCTTGGGCAATGGTGGGTTTTTGGGGGGTGAATCCAAAGGCAGAGGTGGATTTGCAGCACATGCAGGAGCTGTTGAAGATGTCGTAGGATTTGCTGGATACATAGGATAGCCATTTCCATACACATCATACATGGAATTCCACTGATTTGGGTACATGACATACTGATAAGGAGAAGTAGGCGATGTTATGGGGAAATATGGGTTGTACTGTGCCATTTGAAATGGAGTATTCTGTAGTAATGGTTGTTGTTGTGCAGGTGACACTGTGGACGCTGATGGGCTACTATAACCTGTGGAATCTGGTTTGATTTCAGCGTTTTGTTTCGACACATTATCTGATGTAACAAATGAGTCAACTGTGCTGGATACCCTGGATTTTCCCTTACTTATGAGGTTATTGATATGGTCAAGAGACTGATCTTCAGGAATTTGACTGTTGGTTGCAATCTTGATGTATCGCAAGTCTCGTTGCAAATTTTGGGCACCATCTTTTCCTTCATATTTCATATAAAATAAGGACTTTAAAATAGGGCGCATAGCTGTTGTAAAGTTTGTGTTATTATGTTTTTGAAACATTTTTATGCTGTTGAGCTCATCGTTGATATTTTTAAGTCTTCTCTCGACATCATGGATTTCTTTTGTTACCTAAAATGAAATAGTCACATGTTAATGATGACACTAATATATTCAATTTCACAGTTATAATCATCAATGCCATGCTATCTTAATACACAGCATGATTTTGAATATTTGAAGTTTTGGTAAATTGACATATAAACTGGTAAAAAAGCATGCAGTGCATATTTCACATGGAACTATATATCTCTTTATTACGAAATTTTAATGTATGTTTTCATAAACAAACAGAAATTGTTTTGTATGTGGGGAGGTTTATAAAAACTGATATGTATAATAAATTTTATCATGAATATCACAAGCAACATTTTTGTAAGTGTGGTGTGTTAATGCGTTATTAAACCTGCCTCTGTCACTGACTGCTTGTGGTCTGGGTGTTTCCCCTCCTGCCCGCAAGCGTGGTATCCCTCGCACTTCATGAATGGACAGGACTTGTTACCCCGGTTCATGATCGATCGATGACCTTTTCGGTGACAATTGTCACACGAGGACTTGGTGATGGGGTTTCCCGGAATACTAATGGCAGATGGTAAATTTGGTTTTTGTTTTAGATCATTAAGTTCGTCTTTTTTGTGTACTAACAAGACAGAAAGTGTATCTCTTTCTTCATTTAGACGGTCAACTTCTTGTTCTAAAAAATTGTCCGGTGCTCGAGAAGCGGCTGCAGCTGGCGAACGTCTTTCATGTCTTTCGGCGACAGTCGTGGGGGTAGCGTTAGAGATGGGGGCATCAAGATCCCCGAACTTCAATCGTTTGGGCGTTTTTGGTAACAAGAATTCGTCAAGACATTTTTGTTTCAACTTTTCTTTTGTACCAGGGGTTTGCAGATTGACTATGCGGTCAATCAACATGCGTTTGTAAACAGGAGGTATGTTCATACTCTCAACCTCATGTGGTCGTAAATACTTTAACGTGCTATCACTTTTTACAGCAAGTTTGATGAACTCTTCCTTATAACACACAAGATCTTCATCTATATCTCGAAGAAACCTCTCAAGCCCTTCCATCTTGACCGGAATGATCTAAATCCGCGCTCTAAGTGGGCGGGTATTAAACAGCCAATGAAAACGCTTGTTAAAAAACTGAAGCTCGCGATCACAATAGTGTCGTCACTCAACGCATCAGTGTATCGGTCGCAGTGAATACACCCGAGTAAGATTTGCGATAAATGAATTGAAAACATAACGCATGTTCGCATGCATATCGATGATTAAATTTTTCGTCTTTTTGGGGATGCATACAATGCATAGTAACAGTGGTTTTCTTTCTTCAGCATAATATACACAGGTACATGCTACACATCAGACTTTACGATAGTCTAAACTGTTTCCAAACTGGCATTGTCATGACTGGCTTATGTTCAAAACAGGCTTATTTTCGAGTAATTTTCAGTGCAAGAAATAGGGGGCTTATTTTCAAAACCGGCTTATTATTAAATCTGGCTAATTTTCAAGGTTTTAGGGTATCCAAAAGGTTAAAGACCCAAAAGTCATGAGAACATTTCAACTAAAAGTACAAAACAGGTTCTCGCTTCTCATGGCAAATTCAAATGAAACTGATTTAGAAACATTTAATGATGTACTGTTAAAACATACTTGGTCCTTAAAAAAAGAAAAAAGAAGAATAGATCTCAGACAACACATTGAAGAAAATAGAACAGCGTAAAGAAAAAAAAAGAAGATTATGTCAACTAAGTCTATGAGACAAAGAGACCAGCTCCAAGCAGAATATCGAGCTATTGACAAGGAAGTAAAGAGAGTGCAAGTGCAGACCGAAAGGCATATAGAGAAAAACAAGCAAACAAAGCAGAACAAGTCGCTTCCATGCAAGATATGCAGACCCTCTATAGAATTACAAAAACACTAGCAGGTAAATTCCAGTCACCAGATTTACCTGTAAAAGATAAAACAGGAAATATATTATCAAAAGAGAAAGACATCCTAAAACGCTGGAAAAACCAAAACTACAGTGGTTTAATTGGATTTTTTTGAATAAAATAACAAAACAAAGACTCGGTCTGTCTAGTTTGAGTCAATGAAAGTAACAGAAAAGAATCAGGTAGCTTATCATATTTCCATATAATATCAGGGACATATGTACTGACCAATATGATACTATATATGAACTGATCATAGTCATACCGTTTATTGAAAAAAAGGATACAAAAGATCAAAGAGTGAATTACTCAGTTATTCATTAATTAGTATTTATAAGCATTTATTTTAAACTCTGGTGAAAAATATTTTTTATATCAACTCTTAAAAAAATTAACGTCACAATTCAATGTACCTGTAACACTTTAAACAAGAGGCCCATGGTCCACATCGCTCACCTGAGTAACAATAGGCATGATAAAATCAGCTTAATGGAGTCATAATATAATATATCTGGACAATGTGGTATAATACATGTCGATCCTGTATAAATAAAAATTCATTTTCCCCCTGAATATTCTTATGTTTATAATCAAGTCTCTTTTCTAACAGGATGATTTTATAGTCATATCACATGTTGAGCATTGCAGTTCTAAAAAAGAACCTAAACAATTGATTATATATGGGATATAAAACTACATCAAACTATGAACCCCTTGTGAGGTCCAAGAGTCGTCCAGGGGCCAGAGTCTAAACAATTTTAAAGAATTAGCAATATGTCAAAATGCTTGCATATAAGTAAAACCATATGCTTCCACACAAGTTTCAGCTTTTCTGGCCAATTGGTGTCTGAGAAGACCCCCAGGGATCATGATTTTCACAACTTTGAATCTACGCTACCTGAAGAAGCTTCCACATAAGTTTCAGATTTCTTGTCTGATTGGTTTCTGAGAAGAATATTTTTAAAGAGTTACTCTGTATATTCCTATGTAAAAATTCAACCCCCATTGTGGACCCACCCTGCCCCTGGGGGTCACTATTTTTTACAACTTTGAATTTACATTACCAGAGGATGCTTACACAAAAGTTTCAGCTTTCCTGTCTGAGAAGAAGATTTTCAAAGATTTACTCTATACATGTATATTCCTATGTAAAAATTCAACAACAACCCCCTCACCCCCATTGTGGCCCTACCCTACCCCCGGGGGTCATGACTTTCACAACTTTGAATTTACTCTACCTGGGGATACTTCCAAATAAGTTTCAGCTTTCCTGGCTGATTGGTGTCTGAGAAGAAGATTTTCAAAAACTTTAATCTATATATTCCTATGTAAAAATTTGACCCCCCTATTGTGGCCCCACCCTACCCCCAGGGGTCATGTTTTTTACAACTTTGAATCTACAGTAACTGATGATGCTTCCACATAAGTTTCAGCATTCCTGGCTGATTGGTTTCTAAGAAGAAGATTTTTAAAGATTTATTCCTATGTAAAAATTCAACCCCCATTGTGGCCCCACCCTGCCCCTGGGGGTCAAGATTTTCACAACTTTGAATCTACACTACCTGAGGATACTTCCACACAAGTTTCAGGTTTCCTGGCTGATTAGTTTCTGAGAAGAAGATTTTTAAAGATTTTTCTCTTTACATTCCTTTGTAAACAATCACCCCCCCCCATTGTGGCCCCACCTTACCCCCAGGGATCATGATTTTCACAACTTTGAATCTACACTACCTGAAGAAGCTTCCATATAAGTTTCAGATTTCCTGTCCGATTGGTTTCTGTGAAGAAGATTTTTAAAGATTTACTCTATATATTCCTATGTAAAAATTCAACCCCATTTGTGGCCCCACCCTACCCCGGGGGTCATGATTTTTACAACTTTGAATCTACATTACCTGAGGACGATTCCACACAGCCAGCTTTCTTGGCTGATTGGTGTCTGAGAAGATTTTTAAAGATTTACTCTATATATTCCTATGTAAAAATTCAACCCCCCATTGTGGCCCCACCCTACCTCTGGGGGTCATGATTTTCACAACTTTAAATTTACTGTACCTTAGGATGCTTCCACATAAGTTTCAGCTTTCCTGGCTGATTAGTTTTTGAGAAGAAGATTTTTAAAGATTTACTCTATATATTCCTATGTAAAAATTTGACCCCCCCACTGGGCCCCACCCTACCCCAGGGGGTCATGATTTTCAAAACTTTGAATTTACACTACCTGAGGATGCTTCCACATAAGTTTCAGCTTTCCTGGCTGATTAGTTTCTGAGAGAGGATTTTTGAAAATTTCACGAAAATTTTCAATAATTTCTAATTATCTCCCTTTGTAAAGGGGCGTGGTCCTTAATTTTCACAACTTTGAATCCCTTTTGCCTAAAGGTGCTTTGTGCCATGTTTGGTTGAAATTGGCCCAGTGGTTCTGGAGAAGATGTCAAAAATGTGAAAAGTTTACAGACAGACGGACGGATGGACGGACGGACGGACGGACAAACAGACATACGGACGACAGACAAAATGTGACTGATCAGAAAAGCTCACTTGAGCTTTCAGCTCAAGTGAGCTAAAAATGGCGAATTATGGGGGCCAAATTTGACTATAGTCCTTTTTTTCAATTTAAAATCGTTTCCTTCTTTCAGGGACAAGTTTATTGTCGTTGAATATGAAGTAATAAAATATCAAAGAAAAAATAAAATTTTTCCATCAAATAAACTGCAGGCATATAGATATCCTCGTCAGGCATATGAATTTTATATTTTACATAAAAGTTATAAAATGTATCTAACTTTACCAACTTTGAACATTATTCCTAATTCTGTGCTATAGTTATTATAAAGCCAAGTTTATATTTCTAGGATGATAAATTTAGTTAAGTAAAATTAAATATTAATGAAACAAGAGGACCATGGGCCACATCGCTCACCTGAGGAACAATAGATATGATGAAATCAGCTTAATGGAGTCATAATACAAACTATCTGGACAATGTAGTATAATACATGTAGAATCTGTATAAGTGAAAATCCATTTTTCCCCCTGGATATTCTTATTCTTATTATCATTAGTCCCTTTTCTAACAGGATGATTTTATTGTCATAACACATGTTGAGCATTGCAGTTCTCAAAAAGATCCTAAACAATTGTTTATGTATGGGATATAAACCTACATCAAACTCTGAACCCCTTGTAAGGCCCAAGAATCATCAAGGGGCCAAAGTCTACACAATTTTAAAGAATCACCTGGCTAATAATTTTCTGAGAAGAAGATTTTTAAAGATTTTTTCTATATATTCCTATGTAGGAATTCAACCCCAATTGTGGCCCCACTCTACCCCCAGGGGTCATGATTTTCACAACTTTGAATCTACACTACCAGAGGATGATTCCACACAAGTTTCAGCTTTCCATACAAATTAGTTTCTGAGAAGAAGATTTTTAAAGATTTACTCTATATATTCCTATGTAAAAATTCAACCCCCCATTGTTGCCCAATCCTACCCCTGGGGGTCATGATTTTCACTACTTTGAATCTACACTACCTTTACTAAGGACGAATCCACACAAGTTCAGCTTTCCTGGCCAAATGGTTCTTGAGAAGAAGATTTTTAAAGATTTACTCTATATATTCCTATGTAAAAATTCGAACCCCAATGGTAGCCTCACCCTACCCCCCCCCCCCCCCCGGGAACACGATTTTTACAACTTTAAATCTACACTACCTGAGGATGATTCCACACAAGCTTCAGCTTTCCTGGCTGATTAGTTTCTGAGAAGAAGATTTTTAAAGATTTACTCTATATATTCCTATGTAAAATTCGACCCTCAATTGTGGCCCCACCCTACTCCCGGGGGTCATGATTTTCACAACTTTGAATCTACACTACCTGAGGATGCTTCCACACAAGTGTCAGCTTTCCTGGCTTTTTAGTTTCTGAGAAGATTTTTAAAAATTCACTTTATATATTCCTATGTAGAAATTCAATCCCCCATTGTGGCCCGATTCTACCCCCAGGGGTCATGATTTTTACAACTTTAAATCTACACTACCTGAGGATGATTCCACACAAGTTTCAGCTTTCCTGACTGATTTGTTTCTGAGAAGATTTTTAAAGATTTACTCTATATATTCCTATGTAAAATTCAACCCCCCATTGTGGCCCGATTCTACCCCCAGGGGTCATGATTTTTACAACTTTGAATCTACATTACCTTAGGACGATTCCACACAAGTTTCAGCTTTCCATACTAATTAGTTTCTGAGAAGAAGATTTTTAAAGATTTATTTTTGAAAATTTCTAAAAATTTTTCAATAATTCCTTATTCACTCCCCTTGAGAAAGGGCGTAGTCCTTTATTTTCACAACTTTGAATCTCCTTTGCCTAAGTGTGCTTTGTGCTAAGTTTGGTTGAAATTGGCCCAGTAGTTCCTGAGAAGATGTCGAAAATGTGAAAAGTTTACGGACAGACAGATGGACGACAGACAAAATGTGATCAGAAAAGCTCACTTGAGCTTTCAGCTCATGTGAGCTAAAAATGAAAATTATCCATCAGGTTAACGGCAGGCGTATAGATTTTCTCGGCAGGTGTGTTTTCCGCACAGGTATGTTTTATACTTGTAATAACTGCTGTATTTATTGTCTGACCGGTCTTTTCAAAACACAAATTACATTAAATGATTTTCTTTAAGCTTTGAACTCCTATGGTACAATGCAACATTGATCCCATAGGACTACGATTTTCTTTGATGAGCTTGTTAAATGTAATAAACTCCCAAATCATTACCATAATAACCATACAATATAAAAATATGTAAAAAAGAAAATTTAAAAAAATTTAAAGAAGGGGTGATTCTTCATTTAAACAAACTTGAATCCCCTTTACCCAATAATGCTTTATGCCAAGTTTGGTTGAAATTGGCCAAGTGGTTCTGGGGAAGAAGATGAAAATGTGAAAAGTTTACAACAAACTAGTAATGGGAAATCGGAAAATTTTCATAATCGATTATCGGAAATAATCGAAAGTGTACAATCGATTAAATAATCGAAAGTTTTCAAATTATGTTTAATTGAATAAAACAATTCTCTGAACAAAAACTTGCGTTGTATATACAGTAATATACTTGTTTCAATTGTTTGAAATTATTAAATATTTGTTCAAATAAATTAAATATGTTAATAAAATTTAAATATTATTATGTACATACAATCTTATTCCTGAGTCAAGTTATTGTTGGGATCTTGATTTGCGGCATTTGCCTTGTCCGTGAGGCTTGCACATGGCCCCGCCATTTTGTTTAAACCTATTTTCGTTTTGATGTTTAAAAAAAGTCTCCTCATACGAAGAATTTTCGTAAATTACGTTTAAAAAAATTTTTTTTTTTAATAATCGATTATGAAAATCTTAATCGATCATCGACATCGGAAGACATTTAGCGACCGACTTTCGATTGTCGGCGATAATCGGCCCATCACTACAACAAACAACAACAGCCAACTGACAAATTTTGATCAGAAAAATGATTCTACAGTACATGTAGCTCATCATCCACATACCCCTTGATGGAACTTCTTCTTCTCAATGTTGCTTGTATCCCACCAAAAGACATCGCCACCTTTGGATCCTACCACCACTACATCTGGATTGGTCGGATGCCACTCCACAGCTGTCACTCTGCGATCGAATGGGCTGGTCATGGTTGATATCTGCATGTTTGATAACATGTCTATTACACATTTGGTGGCACTCTGCAGAAACAAGAGTCAAGTACTGAGTGACAGTCTCATGCATACATATATGTTCATATACAAACTAGATGTGTCGTAACGCCACAACCCAAATTTCAAATGCCAAATTTAGTATATAAACAATTGTTTGATTGCAGAGTAAGTTATACAGACCCTGAAACGTACTACTACACCACACGATCGCTAAACGGTTTAGATATAATAGAAATACTGATATTTGACAAATAGATCTTTTTTAAAATCAACAATATTGACCTTTGAAGAAAAATAATTCATTCACAGAAATGAAAAAAATATTACAGAACATGCATGTACATGTATTCATCGCTCAAAAGAAATATTAATCACTCGTTTTAATGTCGTAGGAAAAATGAAATTGTTCTGTAAAAATAATTGAAAAAAAAAATACAGAAAATGTAAATAGCTTATTAATTTTAAAACATTAAAATTGAAATATAATTACAAACGTAAATCAATTTTTTGTTTTTGTGCGGTTTTATTTCTCAACATAAGGAAATGTTTTGAAATGGTTTGTGAGAATAAAAACGTAATACGTGTATTTAATAGATATTCAATTACACTGATAATTGACAATTATTTAGAAGTAAATTAGTCAAAAAATTAGTCGAAAATTAGGGCCGGAGCTATGAGCCCGAACGTTAACATTACCGCCTATGGAAAATGCATTAGTGGACTATACCCATATGAAATATCAACTTTACATATGCATCACTTCAAAAGTTAGCGAGCAGAAACTAAGAATTTCCCATTTTTTTCTAAGTTAAATATATATATGAAATATTAGCTTTAAATATGCATCCCTTCAAAAGTTAGAGAGTGGAAACTGAGAATTTCTCATTTTTTTCAAAGTACAAGAGGCACAACTCTGTCAAAAATCATCAGACTGGAACCAAATTCGAAATCAACCTGTATATTCCTATGACACATCCATATATCAAATTTGAGTTGAGTTGAATATGTGCAAGGGTTGGCGAGATATGATCGGAAAGTGAATGATGGTGGAATGACAGAAGGACAGAATGACAGACTGAGGGAACAGGAAACACTATATGCCCCGGCGGGGGAATAAAAATGCATTTCATTAATGCATTATAATTGAAGGCCATCATATAAGAACTTGAAATTGGCCAAAAATGTTCAAAATAACCAGTTCTAAAGTACACATGAACCTTTACTAGATAATTCAAATCCATGCAAAATTAGACATTATGTAATATTTATTGTAATATATGAGTTTTACATTTAGTGTGTAACACAAGTATTGCCTAATGGTAATCAAAGGCCTGAAGGGCCTAAGAGTCGACTCGCTCTCAACATGTCAATATTTTGATGGAAATTTTTTATTACATTGTTAGTAATACATACAATTTCTTTTCTATCTTTTGTAAATAAATTAAAATTAGGTTATCAGCGATTATAGAGCTCATAGTGGCATATTATATGATAATCATAGTTAATGATCTTTACTAAAATATTGTATATAGTAGGGTGGTTTGGCAAAATAATCATTTAAAAACCGGGGTTGACCTAGTAAAATATCCACATGGACGGCAATTAAGCATATAAGGAAGCAGGCCACACCTCCAAACTGATAACACTGCATAGAGAAGTTATTTATAGATAGCTGTATTCCACAAGCACGTGCTGATAAGAGAATTAAATGCACACAAGGAACCTGATTAATTTTTATTATTTCCTTCGTTTTGAAAACACAGATTTAATGTATGTTTTCCAAATGTTATTTCTGAACTGATATGTTTGTTTTTTGTAGTTCTTTTTACCCACTTTTCTTCTTGGGGCTTTAGGGTCACTTTTGTAAGAAACTGAAGTGAAATCCCTCCCAACATTTTCATTCCAGTGACATGTACCTAAAAATGCCCGCACTTTATACTGGTCACTACCGAAAGCAATCCTTTTGTCTTCATAAATATTTAAAGTGTTGTTAAAACTTTCAACGTAGTAAGTGTCACGTCCTAATTTAAAATCTTCAGGGTATTTATAAATCAGTGAATTGATGATGACATTTCTCAATAGTTTTTTAGCCACTGGGTTTTGTATAACAATTTTTGATGGCTCATAGTTAGGGTCCTTTTTACATCTTGATGCAAAATGACACTGCTTATGATTGCCTTTGTAGTGTTCCACGCAGTTTTCTAACATTGATCTCAAAGTGCTGGAATCTTCATTGCAATTCTTTATAGCCCAATAAAAATGAGTTGCTGCAGGTTCAGGTTTGTCGTACAACTCTTTGGACCAAGTTTTCCCCTCTTTGTATCTAGGCCCGCTAGAAATTGATGACATTGCCTTTTTTACACTTTTAATCCCATGCCAGATATCATTTTGGTTAGTTGTATTAACTGTTTCCTTCACCATTTCATTGATGGAAAGGTTGCGGTCATGGGTGTGAATGTTAACAGTGACTTGTTCTGCTTCTAAATCATGGTAAATTTTTTCATGTCGCTGTGTGACAGGATCATCAGCAGTGGTAATGTGTACGCAATTTAAAATCTTGTGACTTCTTTCTCCAACTGCTACGACACTGGTGTCCTTGGCATTTTTCCGCCAACCGTGTCGAGCATCTGTGATGATATCGATTCCGTCCAAATCTTCGTACATACCAATTTCCTCCAACAATGCAGTGCTTATGGAATCCTCATACTCCTGTTGTACAAACGTTTTGTACATTTTTAAAAAAGAAGTTCTCTTTTCTTTCGACAGCACTCCAAGTCCTGCAGAACTGCAAAATCGTGAGTAATGGGAAGGTTGCATGCCACTACACAGGAAAGCATGGTTTATTCTTTGGTTTATTAAATATTTTCCATTTGGCAGATAGGGAGAGGATGCCCAAATGTACTTATGTGGAGCATGTCCTGATTTTGTACAGCATAGCTTCAAAGAAACAACATGTCCTCGTTTTGTCACTTTTCTAACTTCTAATTTTCCATGACAATACCTTCCATGAATAGCAGTATCCATAAGCTTTTTGATTGGAGATAATGATGTCACAAAAACGTCTTGGTTAACCTGTCCTTTCTTTACATTGTTAAAGATTCCTGGTATTTTAGGACTTTGTTCTTCGTCTTCAGCAGCTAACTTCCAAGAATTCAACAAAGCATCCATTATATCTGTATTGTTGACGGGTCTTCCCAATTTTCTTACGAGAACTTCTCTCACACTTTGAAGATTGTGCAACATTTCCTGCTTCTTTTCAGCACTTGCTGGAATTTCCAACTTAAAAGTTGGGGAAGGTTTTCATTTGCTTTCTTCCATGATTCAAATTAAAAACTCGATCAGTATAATAACAGTATGTACTTTTTGCTATGGATGGCAATAAATGATAATATATATGTATATACATATATACCCTCAGTATCCTATCTCTGTGGGCTGTGCCATTATTATAGAGTTGTGAAAGTCTTGCTGTGAAACATGTACTTTCCACAATTAATAGTAAATCTAATAACTCTGAATGTGCTTGTGAAATTATTCCATGAATGTAGTTTTGAATAAAGACCAAAAGTCTCATTTCATGATATGTGTAAAACTTTTTTAAAAATGTGGTCAAAATAAAGATGATCAACCCCCATGGGCGCTCTGTTGGAAGAGTCTAATGCACATGAGTCCTGGCTCAGTGGGGAATCCCTCCCGCCAAATGTCAATAAATCAGCCTCCAAATCAGCAAACTTGTGAGAGGTTCCATAGAGGTGTTTTCATAACGATGAGATATTTACCATGAAACTATTGGCAGTAAACTTACTTCTGAACTCTATTTATAATAGAAAAAGAATTTTTCCCAATACATTCAAACAATGTTTTACAAAATAACTGTGAATAATTGATATGAATTATTTTAGTACGTACCAATACTAAAATTTCCTTTTGTTTTACCTCTGCCCTTATAAAATTCCCTCCAAAATACCCAGTAACAAATATAATGGCGGAAAAAGAAGACAAGTGTAATTTCACTGAGGGTAAATTCAGAGCAAAGAGAAGCAATTATACAGTTTTTTAGCTTTAATAATTGGGATTTAGAAGAAGAAACAGGTGAAGGAATTCAGAGCAATGCTAATGAGACACTAGATGAGAATGGTGATGTGTTAATTGGAATATTTTTAACGGACATTTCACAATCCCCAGGACAACAGTGTTGAGGAATGTCCCCATTGCTTATGCAGACCCTGTATAACCAATGAAAGAAACCGTCAGATGTGGTGGAAATGGGAATGTGAACCCCCAAGCAGACGGAATAGTTCACTAAGAAAAGAAAAATATAAATTTTTCTGGACTATGCTGTTCCACAGAGGTGTATTTCAAGACCCTAGATACAAAAGCCGAAAACTTGAGATTTTGCACCAAAATCCGAGACTCCGTGGCGTAGTTTACCATTGTAGGGATGTTTTACCTTCATGTGTATTAGAGACAGTGAGAAGGTGGCTTCCAAATCCCAAAAATGTGCCATACATGGGGCATCGCTGGGAGTAAACCCTTAGCCAAAAGAAATGGTCAATTTTCCATTTATTTACCATTTCTCATCCATTTTTCCTTGATTTTCCATTTATTGACCATTTATTTTCATTTATTTCTGGAATCAACTTTCTCAAACCATTTATTGAAACCATTTATTAGCCATTTTTAGGGACAAATGGTTTAAAATGGCCATTTCTTTCCATTGATTCACCATTTATTTTAAAAAATGGCATTGAAACTGAACTTCCTTTGCCAAGTTCACCATTTTTCTTCCATTTTTTTTCTAGACCATTTTCTCCATTGAAATGGTTATTTGAAGAAGCTTGATCTGCTGAAATTCATTATGTGTTGTATACGTACTGATCCATAGCTATATACATATAGCGTTGAGACCCAAAGCATCAATTCCTTGAAATTACATGTATTTCCTTGATCACACAAAGAAAGAAATTAAAGGAACATACAACAATAAAACAACTTACAAATTCTGAAGAAAATAAACTTCAGCATGTTTTATTGTCCATTTATATATTATACCGTATATTTATATACAAAGCAATATTTATCAGTTGACAATTGAGTATGCATTTCTGTCCATCTCTTCCTCTTATACAATTAATCTCTATATCATATCTATTTGGTAGCTGGACAAATGTTTTTCCATTTATTTCAATAATATTACCGGTATTTAAATTCATAATGCAGCTCATGGGAATTAAGTCCAACTTTGCAGGGCAATTCACTTGCCATACACAACCAATGTTTTGTCAATTCCTCCTAAAAAGAATAAAAATACTTAAAAAAATTTTTTTTTGATAATACATGCATGCCCCCCCCCCCCCCCACTTTTAAAGTAATTTTTTTTTTAATTGGGGTGGGGGCTTGTAGGCATTCCTAGATCCGCAGTCTAGTACTACAGGTACCCCCCCCCCCCCCCCCCGTTTAAGTTAATTAGTATGCTATAACATGAATATAACTTGGTAAGAAAAACGGCAGGAAAATTATTGATTATTGACACAGCACTATTACCTTTATGATCTTGAAACGTCGGCATATTTTGTGTGGTGGATCCGTACATCATGATACTGCAGTATGCTTCCAGAATATGAATGCAAGATGTAAGCCATTCAAAGGTCATTATGACGTAGTGTTGGTCATTAAGTTTCCTCTCTGATTCAGTCATCCCAGCAGGGGGTAGCCTTATCTCTGAAACTTTCCACTGAAGCCACGTCTGTTACTTGCGCGGCAGCACTTGTATGACCAACGAATACAGTGACCAAGGAACAATTTTAATAATGGCCGATTTATTTCAAAGAAGAGATTAGCATTTTCTGGTGTTTGTGATGCAGACAAAACTGTTCAATTGCTACCAAGGCAGAGAATTGTGTTCTTAGTATAGACGATATACTTTTCTGATATCCACTCTGAAATGACGATGGCATGGTGGACATATAACGTTAGGCCTACAGGATTATCTGGAGAAGGCCAAAGTGTTCTCATCTGGCAGTAAGTTTAAGATATTTATTGTTTCTTTAGAAATATTTTAGAATATAATTTAAAATGAAAAAAGTTCAAAGTTTATTTTATTATTTTCAAGATGACCTCTTCCCCCCTAAATTTTTGAATTTACAAATGCGCGCGCATCATATTATATTTCCTGTTTACCTTAGTTATGTAAAAATTTTGCAGCGTTTTTGTATTTAACATCGGAATGGCAACATATTACCATTATTATGAGATCAGTTATTACCATCACATTTTGATTGCTGTAGGATTTATTTTTGTAGGTCTAATTTTATAGAAGTATATAAACAAGTCAAAGCAGTGATCCATCCCAGCTCAGGTCGAAATGCCCCGCTTCATATCGAATACCTGCGCGGATTTGGGGGGGGGTGAACTTTGGGAAAACTGAAATTTATTTCGTATATAACATTATTATTATTTTTTTAAATTGGCAACATAATTATCATTATCAATCAATCCCCCTTCCTCCTCGAAAATTGTTCTTGATACACGGATGTTTTATTAATTTATATAATTAACCTGTTTTTTTTAATTATGCACTGAACAAGAATTGGGGTAAAATAATCTGTCATTCTATTAAGGAACTAGAGTTAAAAGCAAACATATATTATAATACACTTATTAATAAAGAAAATTTGTATTACATCAATATCTGTAAAATTTTTCATTTCTTTCAGAGTACAAGCATGCATGGACAACGAAAATGAATGTGAAGAACTTGAACGCAAAGTCCCAAACTAGTTCAAAACAAAATTGGAAATTAGTGTTTTCATAGGAAAAAGGGCAACTGCTGTTTTAGTGAACAAGTGATTAAATGCACAGACGATTTAATGTATGTATTGAGCATGTTTCTGAACATTTCCTGGGAGGATCCAACTTTTTATAAAAAATCATTTCTTTATTGTGTAATTTAATGTTTTAAAATGGATATTAAATGCATTTGTTAAAACACCATTTCTTTTCATTTTTTTCTCTCAGGTTTAAAATGGCTAGGAAATGGTTAATTTGCATATTAACTGTCCCAGAAAAATGGTGTTTCAATGGGTTTTAAATGGTGTTTCAATGGTTTTAAATGAAAATGGTAAAATAAATGGTTTAGAAATGCTATTGACTCTGTACAGCATTTCTGGTGTAAATTCAAGTAATGGAAAAAAATGGTCAGAAAATAAATGGTAGAAAAATGGTAGAAAAATGGATTTCATTTTGGTAAGGGAAACCCTCATAATTTTAATGATAATTGTTATATTTTTCAATCTGCTTGCTGTATATCATTGATAACATTTTATGATGTCAAAGTCTGACTGCAATCAATCCATCCAAGGAGGCCCCATGCATTCATTGATAAGGAACTTGATACCGAGAGTAAATCAGCAGGACGGACACTAGGCTGTAAACGTGTGTGTTCTTTCTATTTGATGTATATAATTAGAAAAGTGATAACAAAGTAATAAAACAATTACAAGGATTACTTTGTATTATTCAGTTTTGAGGTAAGACAAGCTGTCCGCCATTTACTGTGCATGCGTCTATAGCAATAGGCATTTGCGGTAGAAATGTAAACAAAGAGCAACTGTCAATCAAATCTGAGGAAATTTGAATTTCTGGTTCACTTCAAAACTTTAAATGAAAATTATAAGAAAAATAAAGCATGGAAAATTTATCTTTTATCATCTAAAAAGGCCTTTTAGTTGACTTAAGTTATGGAACAAAAATTATTTTAAAATTTTTGTTGATTAATGTTTAAATTCAGAAATTTCTTCTCTGAAGTGAAAGGTGGCAAGAAAGTTGAAATTTCCTCCATTTTACTCATTGGCTGCTATTTATACCCCAACCCCGGTCTTTAATATCATATGATACAATATCGTATTATATAATGTGATATTTTATTTTATTATATAATATTGTTATATTATATTAGTAGGACATGCATCCAAAACTTTCACCAGGTCTGGAAGCTGACGATATAGCATAAGCTTCCCCCAACTTCGTCTCGGTGAGCTAAAAATCGTTCAAATTTTCGCTAACTTGTACATTATAAAATTTTTAGTTTGTGAAGTATTAGATATACATTGAATCATGGTTCATGATAGTTACATATTTTGGATAATATTCACTACAAAATACTCTTCCATGTTTTCATATCAAGATTTACCTTTGTTGAAGCTGACCGTGAATTCAAATTGAATGCATACCCGGTTTTTGTGTTATGAGGGTTTATAATTATATTTTCGAACTAATTTTGCAATATGACACACCTTGTTTTCTATATAAATCGAGGGACATATATACTAACGGGATTGGCAACTCTCACAATTCTTGCCGAAATCACGCGCGGTACGTGATTTAATTCGTAGGTCATTTTTAACTTCATATATCTATGATGTTACCAGGTATATCATTATAAAACCTTTAAAAAACTATCTTAAAATTATTTAAGAATTGTTATTTGTATTTTATAACCCTGAACTGATCATAATTACGACGGAGTTCTTAAAACCCAGAGACCCGTTTTTCGCCCCATTTTCCGAGATTACGTAAAAATCGATGTTTATTTTCGTTATATGTAGATTAGTTTACAGCATATTATTAAAAATGTAAGAAAAACCTATCCCTTTTAACAAAAACAAATAATAACTAGAGCCGAGCTCGTTGCAAGCAACGAGAAGGTCTTCCGTTACAGCTTCAAGTCGAGACAATCTGATTAAAATCATATCCTTGATCCCCTCCTTGTTTTTCTATTTTCGCTACAAGAGGATCTGAAGAAACCCCTCTTGAGATCACCCCTGTTGAACGTTTGTTTATAAATATACATGAGTTATTCTAGCAGTCAGAGCAAGTGTTAGAAACGGTAATTTCGGGTTACAAACAAAAATGGAGTTGTACGACGAAATGATGCCACATGTTCGTGAATCTTTCGGTATCAGCAAGTAAGAGATGGAGCATAAGTTGATATTAGACGCCCTTAGGGAATCTAAAGAATGTATTGGCATAACTTCCAAATCATGTAACTGAGGAATGGAACCGACGATTTCATTGGTCAAAGCAAAGTTCCCCAGGAGGTGACCTCAAGTGTTGTTTCTTCAAATCATCGTATAGCGACTATAGAAATTTTAATCAGATTGCAAGTCAAGAAAGGATTGTCATTCAGTCTTAATAAAACCACCCCTCTTCTTCTTACACTTGTCAGGGTATGACAGTTATTGATAGGAGGTCATCTTCACACTACCTTAACTTCTGACCAATCAGGGCTTTAGAAAATCAATTTGAACTCTTCAAAAGGAGACAGAAAAATTAATTCATGCCTATTTTCTATATATTACTGCAACCTCCAGACTGCATAGTATTGAAGAGTTACACTTCTCATAAAACAGATAAAGGCATGTCTGTAATAAGCGAGGGGTATATATTTAGATTGTATGCAAATTTAAAGGTCATAGAAAGGTGACCTCTTATTGATACCTATCCGACCCCGTTGAGTGTAAGGAGAAAAGGGTGGGCTGTCATTAAACTGGATTGTCAATATGATAATAGTATGTACAGAAAACGAGGCTCACTTTCAAAGTATTATTTTCCTACCAGACAAACTCTCCTTTTAACTCATTTCACGGTTATATCAATTTATGATAACTTAAAACACATCTCTTATATGTACATGTATTTAATTATTCCAACCAGAAAATCGATAAATACGTTTACATGTATGTACAACTGATGACAGGATTCAAACTACTGGTATGCCTATATCATAGTGTAAAATCACAAAATCCACTGCGCTGATACTTGGAAAAAGTGTTTTGTTTCATAAACATTTTGATTCTCTATATTCATACTTACCCCTCTACCGCCAAAACATGGAATAGTTTATTTAAAGTGCAGTGTTAAAAGAACACCAATTGTAAATAAACAATAATGCCGTCTCCCATCTGAGGGTGCGCTATTAGTATACGAGACTGAGGTGCTCAGTGGTAGGGATAACTATCCGTATAATGTTTGGCCATACAGGCCTCAGTATTGTTAGTATATTTATCTGAAATCTTCACAAGCAAGTAAAAGAAATTCACAAATCTTCAAAATCATAATCCGCGGCAGTGGTAGGGGTTGTGAGGCATCTCTAACTTCATTTTTTTCAAATAGGATTTTGTTTTAAATATCCCAATATTTTTTTTTTTTGCCTTGAGCGCTCATCTAGAAAGTGTGTGCGGGTGGGGGTGTCAATACCCTAAAATTTAATTTTCTAAATGTAAATTTCAGAAAATGTTGGCAGGGGTGGGGGCAGAACTCCAACTGAATCAAAAATCCTTTTTGTCACTTTTGTGTGACAGGAAGAGAGACCTCTGGTTTACAATTATTTCTATCATGTCACATATACATGTTTTAGTTATAATATTTTGGAATTTTTTAAAGATACAATGTCATTTATTTGATAAAAATCATATATTTATGCATACATGTATTAACATGTGACGTGTGAACCTAAAAGTAATCAATTTTGTTCAGTTTTTTACTTGAGTAACAGAAAGGCATAAACCAGCGTTTGTTCAGAGCACTGTGTACATTGTATATTTAAACCAAACCAAAAGAGATTGTGTGACGTCAAAGCAATTTGTTTTTGTTTTTTAAACAAAAGAGTTCTACATAATGTCAACCTCCAGAAAATACGATTTCTCTAACTTTAACATTTACAACACATGCGCGGATCCAGAAAATTTTTCCAGGGGGGGATCCGAATTGAACGTAGGGGGGGGGGGGGGCTACACTATTCATCAGAAATGTTGACAAGCAAAAATAAAAAAAAAAAAAAACTTATTTCCCAAGATCATGAAATTCCTAATCCGGGGGGGGGGGGGGGGGGGGGGGGGGTAACGTAGTATGCCTATAACTTGAAAAATTGTACCTGTCAAAATTTTTTTCTCCCATATTCATGATATGCCTAATCCGATTCATGATATGCCTATTCCGTGGGGGAGGGGGGGGTGCGAATATGTGATAATTTCACTATGTAAATTTAATAACTCATTTTTCAGGGAGGGGGGTTCCGGACCCCCCGCCCCCCCCCCTCTAGATCCGCGCATGCAACAATTAATAAAATCCGTTTAACAACACATGTCTATACCATTTAATTGTAACTTTGAGAAGTGCATACATTTTTGGGAGGCAACTGTGTCGCTAGTCTGTAAGTCAAGTGAATTATGTCCTAAGGTCTTTTTAAGAAATAAGAAACTGTCAACACTTGCAGTACTCTGATGATTTCTATGGCGACCGACTGCATTGAATAACGTATTTCATAACTTCTTAACGTGAGAACAAATAATTATTATTTAACATCTTGGACTTAAAACTTTTAACTTATATTCAACAATTGACCACTACAGTGATAGCTCACTTCCAAGTGTATTTTAAATACATAACAATTGATGATCTGCATCCATAAATTACCTATGGCTATCTGTGTCCAGGGTTGTGCGAGGTTTTAAACCGGTCAGTTTACCTTAAATAAGTTCAGGTGGGGGTGGAGCCTATATTGAAAGAGGTGTGAAACCCCGAGGGAAACACGCTCGCTTGTGTATACATGTCTATATACACGGAGTATTAAAGTGCTCTCAAAAGAGTTTTTCCGTTTATTTAAAAAGAATATCGTATTTACATGTATATGTACTTATAAAACAAATTGCTTTTCGTTGAAATGAATATAAACGCATGAAAAACCGCGTGCGACATGTGCAAAATCTTTCGTTTGATTGAACAAGTTTCTGTCGGGATTAACTGAGAATATATCCTGATGTTTTGTGAATTATACAATCACCCCACCGTACTCAAATACTAATGCAACTTTGCAACCAATGCTTGTAAATCTTTTCCGATCAGTTGCTAAATAAAAGTGCACAATAATTCTACCAGCTGCGCATGCACCAGAACTGTCTGTACTTGTTTCTCTTCCGGTTTTAGCTCGTGAAATTTTCAAAGAAATGTGATAACTAACGATATAAATCGTGAACGCAATATTTGATTTCATTTAATTATTTATTCTCAATTATTCACAAACATCTTTATTGATAAACGACGTCTTTCATGGATACATGATCGGCACCACATGATTTTGACAGATTATAGGTGATCAGCGCATTTAGTGTGGTACATAACCAAGTACGAGTAAATTTTTAATTCATATCTTTTAATATTTCTTTTGTTTAAAGTGCTAAAAGATAGCGATTTATCGTCACGGTTTGCATCAAATCAAAAGAAAAAAGTTTATTACACCGTCGTCGCGAGCGCTGGGCATGGTATACACAGGACGAGTAAACAAATGCCAATCATTTTCTAACATCCAAACTGGGGCCTCGATTTAGTTGATTAACAAGGGTTACACTGACCAGGTAAATTTGAAGTCGGTCGCACGGGGTGATTGAATTAACACGCAGACTGGCCGAATAAACACACAGATTGCAAAGTGAAACACATTAGGAAGAACGTTAACAAATAAGGAGTCACCAAAAATTGATTTTCGACACATATTAATTTTCATTTTTTGTTCGCCAATTTTTAAAATTCAGCTCGAGCACTGGGGGCGGGGGGGGGGGGGGGGGGGGGCGGAGCAGCACAGAGATGACTTTGTTTTTAAACTTCCTAGAACGCTTCGAAAATTAATGATTTTATTTACTATGTCAACCCTCTTAAAATTTGGTACAACTCTTAAGAAAACTTATTTTACTTTCTACACTATTTAATTTTTGTGTTGGTCGAATATTAATTCTTACACCAGTATATATACATATATCCATGTGCATATATGACTCGTTGGCCAGGCAAAGTTTGAATATTGTCTTAAAAGTGTTAAAGTCTGTAAAAAGTCTAAGCAATAATTAACGGAAATGATCATGAGTAACTACAGTCGATTCATCGTCGGACCCCACGGGTTTTCCATCCGTTACATTGCTTGAAATCAGTGTAACGGATAGAAAACCCGTGGGTTCCGACGATGCAGTATATTAATCTTACATGTAAGTTAAACACATATCAATTCTTCATATGCCAGTAAATATCTCGGAATTTCATTATATTTAATCTTTTATTTATACAATTGGCCTTGCATATTTAGAATCGAATTGATAGATTACTTTTATTCAATTAATGAGAGGTTTTTATAAGATTTTTCGCCCTAACGTTTAAATCAACGCTAAATCAACTGAATAATGGAGATAAATTCATCTTTCATCTAAAACCAATATAAATGAAAATAAAATAAACAAATAGTTTTGTGTTCGTACAAAATATCAATAAACATACACGTGTGATAAGGTACATGTAGATGTCCCCTCGCGCGCGATCTTCTTGGCCATGTGCGAGCGTGCGAGGGATGATCATCATTTAAAGGGGTAATCTTTGTGGTTTTTTTGTTGTTGATCTAAAACATTATTAGTACAGTTCTTATACAAACCCACCATTGATTTATGTCTGACGATGTTTTGGATTAGGAATAATATCGGATTTTATATTTTTCAGAATGACTTCTTAACTTACATTTTAAATAAAACATCAATAACTTAAAATTAAAACAGTTCCTGTATTTGCGGCTATATAAACTCAAAACAAGTACATGAAAGACGCGAATCTGGTGTATTAGATAACCGCTGACCGCTTGGTAGTGCACCCGCGGCCGAGGAGCCCGCGGCCGATCTCCTCGGCCGCGGGCGAGGAATAGGTTACGTAAAGTTACAACACACACAGCTCAGAACCCAGGAAGATTTGAAATGTTTGCAGTATAATAATGACAAAAATCTACCAAATAGAAGTTTGTTTTTTTTTACTTAAAACCCACAATTGATCTATGCCTGATATTACTTCCGATTGAGAATGACATTTCTTTTATTAATTTACAGAACGTTTTCTTAATTGACACTCTATCATTTAATTCAATTTGAGAAGAATAAACGTCTATGTGTGATCAAAATTAAAACAATTCTTGTTTTCGGCTAAATGAACTCATAAATTGAGAGACGTGACTCCGGTGTATTAGATAACCGCTGACCGCTAGGTAGTCCAGCCGCGACCATGGCGACCGACTTTCTCGGCCGCAAGCGAGGGATAGCTTACGTAATGGTTCACACACACAGCTCTGATTCCAGATATATTTTAAATGCACGCAGCATGATAACTAAAATGTATCACATAGATTTATTTTTTTCCGGTAGTTTGTGTGATTTACTAGAAAAGAAAAAGAATGTTTATATTTTCTGTTTCTCGTTTTTTAGGATTGTGCAGAATTTACGAAGATGACTTAAACTCCTCACATAAAAGCATGTATCCTAAAAAAATTATTTTTTTCTGATGAATTAAAGCCTCCTTTTTAAACAGGCATACTGTCTGTCGTAACTTAATGTCAGTTGTACGCACAATGACTTTCGTTAACTTGCCAAATAAACACAGGTACATGTTAACATGTAAAGCTTTTTACACTCATACTACACAACTCACCAACAAAATAACATTGTAACGACATTTATAGGATCTCAACAAACAACTTTTCCAGCGACAGCTATATCAAAATCCTAGCCGTTTTTTAGTTATTTAGCAAAAACTTTCAAGGGCCCTTGGCCCTTAATTTAAGGGGCCAGCCCTTTTTTATTGGTGTCAAATGAAAGTCCTTGACATTCTGCACAACTTTCATTCTACATGTCTTAACAAAATATTTTTCGTTTAAAAGATACAAAGGAAAATATGTCTAAATTTTCGCACTTTTTGGAACCCTGTTTTTTGACCCCCTACCTTTTTCTAAATAAAGAAAGTAATCCAAAAACAAAAACCGATGTGCAAAACTTCAATGTCTCTGTTATTCAATTTCGTTGGATTCCCATTCCCTGCTATCATAGTCTCGGAGCCTTTGTCTGGAAACGAAAGGCCCTAAATTTTTTAAAAAGGGGAATAACTCGTTAACGGAAGAGGATTTTTAAAATTTATGAAATGGTTTAGATAGTGTTTTGTAAAGTCTATAAGGCCTGAAAATTTGAGCAAAAACCGTTCAGAAATGAGCAAGATATGAAGCCTCAAAGTTCGCGTCTAGGAAGAAAAAAAAAAAAAAGAAAAATAAGAATAATCTTAATCTGCACAATAATATAAAGGTCTTCCGTTGGAAACGGAAGACCTTAATTAAAACCAACATATATTACAGGGATTGAACATAGTTTTAAAAACTTGTCAAGACACGCGTGATAGTTTGGGAAGTAAACATGGCAAATGTAGAAGTTGCCAATTCCGTTAGTATATACGTCCCTGATAAATCGAGACTAAATATTTCATATCCTTATACTACATGTTATCAAGCGCAAAATTTAGCGGTAAATATGTTTGACATCGAAATTTATCCACTTTATTCTACATCACTGCTAAAAAACATTTCTTCGAGAGCTACTTAATATTACTTCCAACTTTTATTAACTTTTTCAAATTTTCATTTGTACAAAACTTGCGTAATTTTTGGGGCACCGTAAATTGCAACTTTTTAATTTAACACATATGGACCTGTAGCTGTGGGTTAAAAAACATGATTCTCTCATAGTAAGCTTCTATGATTTGACAAAATTCCAAAAGAATCGAAATAACAAGATAAATCTCGATCAATTCATTTTCTGTTTTAGATAAATACTATAAACGATGGTTTTTCACAGATAAACAATTGCAAAATAAAACAAGAGGCCAAATGGCCTTTACGGTCACCTGAGTAGCATAACCCATACACGAACTTGTCAAGGAGTCTCATATATGCATATTTAGTTAAGTTTTATTCTGGAATAGAAAAATTTTTAATTTGTAATGACGACCACCTCCCTGCCTGAAATCTTTCAAAAAGGACTATTAAACCTATAATTTTAGCGAAAAACTTAAAAGATCATAAAAGAGTGCATGACCTGATATTGAAAAGGTGCAAGACTCTGATAGAAAATAATTTAATAATAATAACAAGGTGGCTATTATTCATGTTTTATCTAAAAAAACCTCCCATCCCCCATCCCCCCGGGGCAGACAGAAACTCTCCCTATGGGCATTTAAACAAACGAAAAAAAACCCAGCTTTATCGATAAAAGCCATCATGAGTTACTCACTTCTCCTGTTCCAGTTTTTGAATATTCAACATTCGTTGAGAATCACCATCTGGCATATATACCAAAATCATTTTACCTTTATATATCAGTGATTTTAGTTAGCCAATTATTACTTTACTATTAACATAAACAAGGAACAAGAATATATATGGTTTAGGGGTGGGGATATTAACCGTTTTCAATATATATATATATCAAGAGGGGTCAGGACCACCCCAAGGGCCCATGACCTACATACCATATGATGCCCCTTGACACAAGGAACAAGAATATATATAGTTTAGGGGTGGGGATCTCAACCGTTTTCAAGTTATTTGTGCACTTCCTGTTTGAGGGGGGTCAGGACCATCCCTGGAGCCCATGACCTACATACAATATGATGCCCCTTGACACAAGGAACAAGAATATATATGGTTTAGGGGTGGGGATATCAACCGTTTTCAAGATATTTGGGCACTACCTGTTTAAGGGGGGTCAGGACCATCCCTGGGGCCCATGACCTACATACCATATGAAGCCCCTTGACACAAGGAACAAGAATATATATGGTTTAGGGGTGGGGATATCAACCGTTTTCAAGATATTTGGGCACTACCTGTTTGAGGGGGGTCAGGACCATCCCTGGGGCCCATGACCTACATACCATATGAAGCCCCTTGACACAAGGAACAAAAATATATATGGTTTAGGGGTGGGGATCTCAACCGTTTTCAAGATATTTGTGCACTTCCTGTTTGAGGGGGGTCAGGACCATCCCCAGGGCCCATGACCTACATACCATATGATGCCCCTTGACACATGGAACAAGAATATATATGGTTTAGGGGTGGGGTTCTTAACCGTTTTCAAGATATTTGGGCCCTTCCTGTGCCATTTTGGCCCCACCCTAGTGCCTAAACACCTGTCCCAGGGGTCATAAATTTCACAATTTAGGTAGAAGACTTCATGTACATCATATCAAGGCCTTTAGTTTTTCACAAATATCTATGGGAGTAGAGAAGAAGATTTTCTAAAATTTAATACATTTTTACTATATGGCCATTTTGGCCCCACCCTTGAGCCTGAACCCCTGACCCAGGGACCATAAATTTCACAATTTTGGTAGAGAGCTTCATGGACATCATATCCATGCATTTAGTTTTAAACAAATATCTATGGGAGTAGAGTAGAAGATTTTCTAAGATTTAATACATTTTTACTATATGGCCATATTGGCCCCACCCTAGAGCCTGAACCCCTGACCCAGGGGCAATGAATTTCACAACTTTGGTAGAGGGCTTCATGGACATCATATCCATGCATTTAGTTTTTAACAAATATCTATGGGAGTAGAGAAGAAGATTTTCTAAGATTTAATACATTTTTACTATATGGCCATATTGGCCCCACCTTAGAGCCTGAACACCTGACCCAGGGGCCATGAATTTCACAATTTTGGTAGAGAGCTTCATGGACATCATAACTATGTATTTAGTTTTAACAAATATCTATGGGAGTAGAGAAGAAGATTTTCTAAGATTTAATACATTTTTACTATATGGCCATATTGGCCCCACCCTAGAGCCTGAACCCCTGACCCAGGGGCCATGAATTTCACAATTTTGGTAGAGGGCTTCATGGACATCATAACCATGCAATCAGTTTTTTCCTCACATGTGTGGGAGTAGAGAAGAAGATTTTTGAAAATTTGGCTGTTTTTTGCATATTTGGCCCCACCTGTGGCACCCTGGTGGTGGTAGAGCCACCAATTTCACAATTTACATTCCTCTTACCATAAAGATGCTTCACACCAAAAATGGGAACAATTGGCCTTGTAGTTTTTAAGAAGAAGTTAAAAATGTAAATTGTTAACGCATGACGCACGACGACGGACGAAAACAGAGAGCAATAGGTCACCTGAGTTTACTCAGGTGACTTAAAAATTAAAATTTTTACGTCTATTTGAACAGACTGTTGAAAGTCCTATTGCACTTCCTCATGCTTGATGTTTCTTAACTTAATCTGTTGATTGAACATTACGCCGTTTCCCATCTTTTCACTGAATACGAATCTAAATTTTACGCGACATTCACGCCAGTTTAATTACTTTACTTGGTTCTTATAATGAACATCGAACATGACGAAATTGATCGTCGAATATTACACGAGAATCTTCCCTTATCACCATAATGTACATTAAGTTATTACGATTATGTTTTATTATTCCTCGCTGCGCTGCAAAATCTTCTGTAAACACACATGCTATTTTAAACCCCTAAGCCACATGGCAATCATGTGGAGTTAGCAGCCTAGTCGGGACTCCGAAAACGGAGTTAACTCCTAAAACGGAGTCTTTGGCTCCATCATGCATTGCGGTAAAATGGCGTTTCTAATGTAAACAACGTGTAAGTTATGCCCCTTAGTTCTAAATAAATCTCTTAAATTGGCCAAAAACACGCCAATAATTAATTTTAAACTGTCAAAAAACATTTCAAAACGTTTATGTGACATATTTATTTCACTTGTTCATAACTGTTTACTTGTATGACGTAAGATTAATTTTAAAAATGAAAAATTCACCCATAATTTCGATTGCGCACAACTATAACTGTTTTGAAATAAATTTAACGCTTGGATATGTTTATTTATCATTGATTGATAACTGTTCCAAACAAGAGGCCCATGGGGCCACATCGCTCACCTGAGCAACAATTGCTTTATATGGGTGTTCAAAGGATATATTAACTTCCAATTTCCTTTATTTTAGTTCTGCCCCCCCCCCCCCTTTATAAAGCGATCAAAATATGAGAGCATATAGGTAGATTTTCTTCTTCAACTTCTCACTAGTTATTGTATTTTATTTTTAAAAATCCTATATGTGAAAGAAGAAAATTGTACCTTAATGTGTTCAAATTAAAAAAACATTCAAAAATTTAATTGGTCTTCTGCATTATAAACGATTGTTTACTTGGCGTGAACTCGTAGGATGTTTTATATAACCTTACTCACTTGATCGATGAATACACTCGAATGAAAAATAGTGTCATGTGATATGTTAAAGAGCTATTATAATCAATGCATAGGCGTCGGAATGGGGTGGGGGGGGGTAAGCCCCCCCCCCCCCACTTTTTTTGCAAAGTTAGACTTAGCCATGCTCAAAATCTTTTTTTTTTGCTTGTCAAGATTTCTAATAAGGTCTAGACTCCCCCCCCCCCCCCCCCAATTTTCAATTTGCTTCCGACACCACTGCAATGTATTGACAGGATTTTACTAAGGCCCACCCATTATTTTCATCTTTATTCAAAAACAACAAATGGCTACAAACCGATATGATTTTCTGTAATATTTTCTTAAGAGTTATAATACATTTATCCCCGCAACAGTAATGTAAACTATGGAAACTGTTTTAAAGCAATCATTTATATTTGTGTCTGAAAACCATCAAAGTTGGTGTATATTTCATATAATTCATCGTATTAGGAGGGGGGCCCAAGAAAGTAGTTGCAGCAAATTTTCTGTTTAGTGAGACATTTCTAGTGATCAATCAAAATTTCAGCGTCAATCGTAAAATTATAATCAAGATACAGAGCTCGTAATTCTGCTAGGTTTGAGTCAATTTTTTTGTTCACAAGAGTTTATTACATTCAACTTAAGATTTTTAAACTTGGTATTTCCTATTCAGCATTTAAAATGAAGAATAACAAAAGAAGAAATAAGAACAAAAGCATGGCCTCAGCTCTGTGTGCAAACAGAACCTCTGTATCTTGCTTATAATTCGAAAGAAAGTAAATAAAAAATTGTAAACAATTAACAGAAGAAACGTGCACTACAACAAAGAAAGATCACAATTTATTTTTCATCGTATATATACCTTTATATTTCTAGCAGCGAAAAAAATCTGAAAATGCTGAGCATCTTAACAAAACATGTTGCATTAATCAACCATTACGTAGAGATCGTACTGAATTACCATTGAAATGTATAGTATTTTATAGTATGTTCATTGGTGTAAGGGCATCAGATTTAGCTCAGTTTGCGCAGATAAACAATCAGCTGTCTGATTTACCGAGGTCTATATTTGATTTGATACGTAAAAATTCCAAAATACAGGCGATAGTTCCCCTCGAGTAACGAAAATGAAACGAGAATCAAAACAAGCTAATACCAACGTCACAAGTTACAATGTCAACGCATTGAAATATTTAACCTCAATTTACTTCACAAAATCGGCACAAATCGATGTTGCATGTTTCAAATATTCTCTTCGCACGGAAAGTTTTGCACAACCAGCAAATTCATCTTTGTCAGTTTAACCCCTGTGTCACGCGTTCATCATGGCTGCTTCAAACAAAATACTTCCGTTTTCGAGGTATGGAATACCGAACCCGAAGTTATAAACTGATTGACAGCTATTATTTCTTTATTATTACTTACGTAAATTACTCAAATTTGAAACTGAATTAGCCCATAATTTTTGCAATTTATATTTTACTTTCCATAAGGATTATGTTTGCCAAATTACGTTGAATTTCACTCAGTAGTTTTTGAGAAGAAGATTTTTTAAAATGCACCCCCCTTTTTTACAGTTTCGAGGTTTTCTCCGCTTTGAATACAATCTGGTCTTTTATTTTTGCAATTTATATTCACCTTCTTATAAGGATGCTCTGTGCCAAATTTGGTTGAATTTGGTCAAGTGGTTTTAGAGAAGAAGTTCAAAATGTAAAAAGTTTACAGACGGACAGACAGACAGACGGACAGACGGACGGACTGACTGACAGACGGACGACGGACAACGGGTGATCAGAAAAGCTCACTTGATCTTTCAGCTCAGGTGAGCTAAAAACTAAACCTCATCCAGCATCTGAAATTCATGGTCTAGATTCAGCATTCAAGTTTTCCAATTCCATAAGTAGGTTCAGATGCATCATCCATGCCAGTTTGGTGAAGATAGGACAAGTAAGAACTTAGATACAGGACCTGCAACAAAAACTTTAACCAAGTCCGGACGCTGACGGTATAGCATAAGCTCCCCCCGACTTCGTCTCAGTGAGCTAAAAAGCGATAGACTTCCACATAAAGCGGTATAGTTAAAAAGTATGTTTATGTAAATTTTGGCAAACATATGTACTTGATGAATAGTTAAATACAAACTTCATATAGGCTTTTCCTAGGAATGCCCATTGTATATCCATGTAGCTGCAGTGTTAAGTTATGACTCTTAGTGTATGATGGTCTGGCTACATTGATGGTGAAAGGCAATGCCCTGGGTTTGAGTCCTAGAAGTGTGTCTGCTGCATCAACTTCACGGCAGTCATGACTTGGAATTTTTTCCACTTGTTTCTCCTTCTTAGACTGAAAATGAAACAAACAAAAAGTGTATTCATACCTAACCAAAATCATTCAGTCTGTAAATTCATGTTATTCTGACAGAAAGTTAACCATAATTCACTTGCAATGAATATCTTATCATCTAATTAGCTGTATCCCCATTATACTTTTGACCATTTACATAAGATACATGCATCAATCCAAGAATTTTAGCCAAGGAATTTATGAGAGATTTTTGTTTAGAGGGGAATCAATCCATGGTCATTATTGGTTATTTAACAGAGCAACTTCATGCAAAATCAAAGTACTGAAAGTACTGAAAGACGGTGGCATAAAAAGTTGCATTGTTTTATCAAGATGTTACCGTTTTGTGATTTCTATAAGTATGGTATAACAATAGAATAAAATGAAGAGGTAAATGTTTTATTGAACTTATAGCTATGTTTGATAAAAGATGTAGAACTTTTAATTAACAATACAGATTTTCACATATTTGTAGAATATATCAGTTTGGAAAATAGAGATAAACAAATAATGGAATTTTATGTATTATTGACATAAAGAATTGTTAACAATATAATGATTTTCATAAAGATTTATGATTTTGGTTATGTCAATGAGAGTGAAGTGGGAGAATTATTGTTTTCTATGATGAACTGAAATTATGAATAGTAACTGGATATATTAAGGTATCCGATCCATATTAGGACCTAATTTTTCTAACCCTAAATACCAACCATGTATTAAACACTCTGATATTAATTTAGAGCATTTAAGAGTAGAAAAGGATTTACTGAGAGAAATTTTCAAAAATATTATTATCTTAGCAGTAATTAATTAATGAAGATTGCATTAATGTCTATGGAGACATGCATATTTTTAAAATAAAAAATTAAATACCAAGAATATTAATAAATGCTTCGGTGGAAAGATGCATTTCATTATTAGGAATACAAAAACTATTGAAAATAAATTTCATACTGTATATATTAATTTAGAATTAATTTTTAAATATTAAATGCAAAGGGGAGCAACTCTTCAAGAAAAGGAAAAGGTCATTTATTAGGACACATTCTGCTCTTACACAGTGACACTTGAACATGAAAATTATGTCCAAGTATATTAAGTATAAAGCCCATACATATCTGTTATGCATCCAGATTCATTGAATCTGGGGCTATTATGGATCGGATACCTTAACAATGGAAAATTTGGCACAAATTATTTGACAGTAAGTACTTTTCATATTGAGAACATGTACACATTTCACAGAAAAAAATGGATGAATAGTAAAATGATATATAAAGATTATAGTCTGTAGCATATTTCAGGATTAAGTTGCATAACATTGCACTTATCTTTCTAAAAGATAGTTATTGCTCAGATTTTGTGCTGTGAATGTTAACTAAAACTAAACTATATGCATCAAGTAAGGGTTGTAACAGAAACAAGTAAAGTAAAAACAAACATGTTCTATATATATATACCTGTATATCTATGTCAAGGAAATAACCATATGTAAATGTCTATTAGATTAAACAATTGAGTTATATGGTTATAAAGACGAAAACAACAAAAGTAGATCAACTTAAACTAAACTATATGCATCAAGTAAGGGTTGTTACTAAAATGGGAAAAGTAAAGTAAAAACCAACATAATTAACAGAAATTCATATGTATTTGCCAATTGAAGATTGGACAAAAGGGTTATTTGGTGTTTGAGACAAAAACAATAAAAGTATACCAACTTTCGAAGTAAACGAAATGAATTAGATTGTATAAACACTGTGTGCATGTAAAGAAAGAAAAGCATGTATTTCTGTAAACAACTTAAGAAGCTGCTGTTTGCATTTGTCAATCAGATAATTACAACCAAATATTAAACTACATCTATATACAGTTATGGTGTTTCAGAAAAGGGAAAATGTGGTAAGTGAAATATTACAAATTTAATTAACCTTGTGGTTTGCAAATAAAAAAATACTTGGGAAATTGAATTACTTTGCATTAAAAACCCATTTTTAAAAAATGAAATTATAAGAGATGAACACATCAAGGTAAAACAGATGATAGTAGAAACAGTATGGTTAAAATTGTTTTGTAAACAATGGGCTTATGATTGACCATGAATGTTTTTATTATAGTACAAAACATTTTTGTAAAAGGAGTGCAAAATAATAGACAACCATTTACTTACAGAAAAATGACTAGCAAGTAATGAAATTTTAGTACAGCACTGGCACAATAAATGGAAAACAAGCATACACAGAAAAATATTTTTTGTTTTGAAGTACAAAATGTAAAATTATATAACAACAAGAGGCCAATAGGCCTTAACGGTCACCCGAGTAGCATAACCCATACACAAACTTGTCAAGGAGTCTCATATATGCATTTAATTAAGTTTAATTCTGAAATAGAAAATTTTTTAATTTGTAATGACGACCACCTCCCTGCCTGAAATCTTTCAAAAAGGACTATTAAACCTATAATTTTAGCGAAAAACTTAAAAGATCATAAAAAAGTGCATGACCTGATATTGAAAAGGTGCAAGACTCTGATAGAAAATAATTTAATAATAATAACAAGGTGGCTATTATTCATGTTTTATCTAAAACAACCTCCCATCCCCCATCCCTCGGGGCAGACAGAAACTCTCCCTGTGGGCATTTAAACAAAACAAAAAAAACATCTTTATCGATAAAAACCATCATGAGTTACTCACTTCTCCAGTTCCAGTTTTTGAATATTTAACAATCGTTGAGAATCACCATCTGGCATATATACCAAAATCATTTTACCTTTATATCAGTGATTTTAGTTAGCCAATTATTACTTTACTATTAACAAGTCTATTTGTTTATTTTGAAAGTTCAAAACTGTTTTTGTTTCAAATGATAAAAAGCATTGCATAACTCTTTTGATCATACAACTTCTTTATAATTACATTATATTCAGTAATTATTATATGAACAAGCAAAGGAAGATAACTCCATTAGGAAGAAGCAAGGGAAAACAAGATGTAATTATAATCGGGGCGATTATAAAGTCTCCCAAACGAACGAGGCTATCATATAGAGTAGGGATGACCCACAAAGTTTCAAGATGTTCCCAGGGGTCCTTTACTATATATCAGGTGAACTAACATGACCCAAGGAACAAGAATATATATGGTTTAGGGGTGGGGATATTAACCATTTTCAAGATATTCGGGCACTACCTGTTTGAGGGGGGTCAGCACCACCCCCAGGGCCCATGACCTACATACCATATGATGCCCCTTGACACAAGGAACAAGAATATATATGGTTTAGGGGTGGGGATCTCAACCGTTTTCAAGTTATTTGTGCACTTCCTGTTTGAGGGGGGTTAGGACCATCCCCGGGGCCAATGACCTACATACCATTTGATGCCCCTTGACACAAGGAACAAGAATATAAATGGTTTAGGGGTAGGGTTCTTAACCGTTTTCAAGATATTCTGGCATTTCCTGTTTGAGGTGGGACAGGACCACCCCTGGGGCCCATGACCTACATACTATTTGATGCCACTTAACACAAGAACATCATATCCATGCTTTTAGTTTTTCACAAATATATACAGGAGAAGAGAAGATTTTCTAAGATTTGATACATTTTTACTATATGGCCATATTGGCCCCACCCTAGAGCCTGAACCCCTGACCCAGACACCATAAAATTCACAATTTTGGTAGAGGGCTTCATGGACATCATAACCATGTATTTAGTTTTTAACAAATATCTATGGGAGTAGAGAAGAAGATTTTCTAAGATTTAATACATTTTTACTATATGATCATATTGGCCCCACCCTAGAGCCTGAACCCCTGACCCATGGGCCATGAATTTCACAATTTCTGTAGAGGGCTTCATGGACATCAAAACCATGTATTTAGTTTTTAACAAATATCTATGGGAGTAGAGAAGAAGATTTTCTAAGATTTAATACATTTTTACAATATGGCAATATTGGCCCCACCCTAGAGCCTGAACCCCTGACCCAGGGGCCATAAATTTCACAATTTTGGTAGAGGGCTTCATGAACATCATAACCATGTATTTAGTTTTTAACAAATATCTATGGGAGTAGAGAAGAAGATTTTCTAAGATTTAATACATTTTTACTCTATGGCCATATTGGCCCCACCCTAGAGCCTGAACCCCTGACCCAGGGGCCATGAATTTCACAATTTTTGTAGAGGGCTTCATGGACATCATCAGTGTTTTCAGTAAGTTTTTGAATAGAAGGAAAACATTTTGGAACAGCAGGAAACCTAATCTCGGCGAGGGGTCCGAAAATAAACAAGAGGCCCATAGGGCCACATCGCTCACCTGAGCAACAATGGGCGTTCAAAAGATATTGTGCCATATGGCCCCTCAGTAGAATAACAAACAAGAGGCCAAATGGCCTTAACGGTCACCTGAGTAGCATAACCCATACACAAACTTGTCAAGGAGTCTCATATATGCATTTAGTTAAGTTTTATTCTGGAATAGAAAAATTTTTAATTTGTAATGACGACCACCTCCCTGCCTGAAATCTTTCAAAAACGACTATTAAACCTATAATTTTAGCGAAAAAACTTAAAAGTTCATAAAAGAATGCATGACCTGATATTGAAAAGGTGCAAGACTCTGATAGAAAATAATTTAATAATAATAACAAAGTGGCTATTATTCATGTTTTATCTAAAACAACCTCCCATCCCCCCGGGGCAGACAGAAACTCTCCCTATGGGCATTTAAACAAACGAAAAAAAACCCAGCTTTATCGATAAAAGCCATCATGAGTTACTCACTTCTCCTGTTCCAGTTTTTGAATATTCAACATTCGTTGAGAATCACCATCTGGCATATATACCAAAATCATTTTACCTTTATATATCAGTGATTTTAGTTAGCCAATTATTACTTTACTATTAACAAGTAGGGCTGTCACGGGTACCCGAAAAAACCGAGAACCGCGGAACAATTTGTTCGGTTCGGTTTCGGTTCTGTTTTTCCGGATTTCGGTTCGGTTCCGATTTGTGTAATAGAATCCGTATTCTATGAAAAATGGCGTCGAAATTGAAAGGCTCAGTAGTGTGGACTTGTTGTTTTTAATAAACATTGTCATGTATACAACTGGTCTTGTATACCGATTATTATTCACTCATCCTAAATAAAAGTATCACGCGATTTACCTGTGTATAAAGGAGAAATACTAGTTCAATAAACAAAGATGGCGGCTTACGATTCGGACATCGAACATGTTTCAATATTTGTTAATAGAAATGTTTAGGGTAAGAATTTCCTAGATTAAATAATAGTGAAATTGAATTAGGAAAGCCAGAAGTCAAATTGATGCAAAATAATGTGGGGAAATCTGCGTGGTTACAGAAAACAGAAAACACACGGTGTGCATTACTACACGAACATATCATTAGACTTTACTCGTTTCAAATCATAAATATTACTTACTTTGTTAACATATTTGATTTATCAAATCCTGTAACCATTTATTAAAATAAGCATAAAGATATATCTTAAAACGAAAGGCACGTATTGAAAAATCGGCCAAAGGTAAACTTATTTATAACTATCAAGAAAGGAACTTCATAATGAAAACAGAAGTTTACAATGATTTTTTTCTAATAATCCTTTGTAGTACATAAGGCTTTAAAAATGTTCAGTAAGTTATCTGTGGTGAAATTATTCTATGAATTATTAATATTGTTTATTTAATTTAAAATCATCAAATGTAATTTGAATTTCTAATCAGGAAACTAGTTATTTTGTTAAAGATAGTTATGAAAGAGTGAAGAAATAGAAAAAAATAAACTTTAGAAGTTACAAAAAATGAATTTAATTTGAAAGTTGACCCGAACCGAAAAACCCGAAACCGAACCGAAAATTTTACGACCCGACCCAAAAAATTTTGGAACCGTGACAGCCCTATTAACAAGTCTATTTGTTTATTTTGAAAGTTCAAAAACTGTTTTTGTTTCAAATGATAAAAAGCCTTGGATAACTCTTTTGATCATACAACTTCTTTATAATTACATTATATTCAACGATTAATTACTACATATGAACAAGCAAAGGAAGATAACTCCATTAGGAAGAAGCAAGGGAAAACAAGATGTAATTATAATCGGGGCGATTATAAAGTCTCCCAAACGAACGAGGCTATCATATAGAGTAGGGATGACCCACAAAGTTTCATGTGGTTCCCAGGGGTCCTTAACTATATATCAGGTGAACTAACATAAACAAGGAACAAGAATATATATGGTTTAGGGGTGGGGATATTAACCGTTTTCAAGATATTCAGGCACTACCTGTTTGAGAGGGGTCAGGACCACCCCAAGGGCCCATGACCTACATACCATATGATGCCCCTTGACACAAGGAACAAGAATATATATAGTTTAGGGGTGGGGATCTCAACCGTTTTCAAGTTATTTGTGCACTTCCTGTTTGAGGGGGGTCAGGACCATCCCCGGGGCCCATGACCTACATACCATATGATGCCCCTTGACACAAGGAACAAGAATATATATGGTTTAGGGGTGGGGATATTAACCGTTTTCAAGATATTCGGGCACTACCTGTTTGAGGGGGGTCAGGACCACCCCAAGTTCCATGACCTACATACCATATGATGCCCCTTGACACAAGGAACAAGAATATATATGGTTTAGGGGTGGGGATTTTAACCGTTTTCAAGATATTTGGGCCCTTCCTGTGCCATATTGGCCCCACCCTAGTGCCTAAACACCTGTCCAAGCGATCATAAATTTCACAATTTAGGTAGAAGACTTCATGTTCATCATATCCAGGCCTTTAGTTTTTCACAAATATATATGGGAGTAGAGAAGAAGATTTTCTAAAATTTAATACATTTTTACTTTATGGCCATTTTGGCCCCACCCTAGAGCCTGAACCCCTGACCCAGGGACCATAAATTTCACAATTTTGGTAGAGGGCTTCATGGACATCATATCCATGCATTTAGTTTTAAACAAATATCTATGGGAGTAGAGAAGAAGATTTTCTAAGATTTAATACATTTTTCCTATATGGCCATATTGGCCCCACCCTAGAGCCTGAACCCCTGACCCAGAGACCATAAATTTCACAATTTTGGTAGAGGGCTTCATGGACATCATAACCATGCATTTAGTTTTTAACAAATATATATGGGAGTAGAGAAGAAGATTTTCTAAGATTTAATACATTTTTACTATATGACCATATTGGCCCCACCCTAGAGCCTGAACCCCTGACCCAGGGGCCATGAATTTCACAATTTTGGTAGAGGGCTTCATGGACATCATATCCATGCATTTAGTTTTAAACAAATATCTATGGGAGTAGAGAAGAAGATTTTCTAAGATTTAATACATTTTTACTATATGGCCATATTGGCCCCACCCTAGAGCCTGAACCCCTGACCCAGGGGCCATGAATTTCACAATTTTGGTAGAGGGCTTCATGGACATCATATCCATGCATTTAGTTTTAAACAAATATCTATGGGAGTAGAGAAGAAGATTTTCTAAGATTTAATACATTTTTACTATATGGCCATATTGGCCCCACCCTAGAGCCTGAATCCCTGACCCAGGGGCCATGAATTTCACAATTTTGGTAGAGAGCTTCATGGACATCATAACCATGTATTTAGTTTTTAGCAAATATCTATGGGAGTAGAGAAGAAGATTTTCTAAGATTTAATACATTTTTACTATATGGCCATATTGGCCCCACCCTAGAGCCTGAACCCCTGACCCAGGGGCCATGAATTTCACAATTTTGGTAGAGGGCTTCATGGACATCATATCCATGCATTTAGTTTTAAACAAATATCTATGGGAGTAGAGAAGAAGATTTTCTAAGATTTAATACATTTTTACTATATGGCCATATTGGCCCCACCCTAGAGCCTGAACCCCTGACCCAGGGGCCATGAATTTCACAATTTTGGTAGAGAGCTTCATGGACATCATAACCATGTATTTAGTTTTTAGCAAATATCTATGGGAGTAGAGAAGAAGATTTTCTAAGATTTAATACATTTTTACTATATGGCCATATTGGCCCCACCCTAGAGCCTGAACCCCTGACCCAGGGGCCATGAATTTCACAATTTTGGTAGAGGGCTTCATGGACATCATATCCATGCATTTAGTTTTAAACAAATATCTATGGGAGTAGAGAAGAAGATTTTCTAAGATTTAATACATTTTTACTATATGGCCATATTGGCCCCACCCTAGAGCCTGAACCCCTGACCCAGGGGCCATGAATTTCACAATTTTGGTAGAGAGCTTCATGGACATCATAACCATGTATTTAGTTTTTAGCAAATATCTATGGGAGTAGAGAAGAAGATTTTCTAAGATTTAATACATTTTTACTATATGGCCATATTGGCCCCACCCTAGAGCCTGAACCCCTGACCCAGGGGCCATGAATTTCACAATTTTGGTAGAGGGCTTCATGGACATCATAACCATGCAATCAGTTTTTCCCTCACATGTGTGGGAGTAGAGAAGAAGATTTTTGAAAATTTGGCTGTTTTTTGCATATTTGGCCCCACCTGTGGCACCCTGGTGGTGGTAGAGCCACCAATTTCACAATTTACATTCCTCTTACCATAAAGATGCTTCACACCAAAAATGGGAACAATTGGCCTTGTAGTTTTTAAGAAGAAGTTAAAAATGTAAATTGTTAACGCATGACGCACGACGACGGACGAAAACAGATAGCAATAGGTCACCTGAGTTTACTCAGGTGACCTAAAAATAAATATTGTAAAGTATTCGAATTTTACACTTATTTTTGCATACACGTAATCTTTGACATTGTATCTTTATGGAATACTATTTTTACCCAGAATAAGAAAATCCTACGCAAGATATAAAACTAAACATTTGGTAGGGGTACACCTCCCTCCAATTCCCTATATTTTCATTCTCCCCCCCCCCCCCAACTTTATAAAGCGATCAAAATATATGAGAGCATATAGGTACATTTTCTTTCTCAACTACTTACTAGTTATTGTATTTTTTTTTAAATAGCATATAATAGTTTTTGCATTTTATTAAAAAAAAATTCCTATAGATGTGAAGAAGAAAATTGTACCCCAATCCGCTCAATTCCTCAAATTAAAAACATTCAAAAATTTAATTTGTCTTCTCCATTATAATTAAATGACTGTTGTTTACCTGGCGTAAGCTCATGTGACTTTTATAACTTTACTCACATTTGATTGATGAATACACTGGAATGAGAATTGTTGTCACGTGACATGTTAAAGAGCTATAAAAATCAATGTTACTTACAGTATTGACAGGCACATCACTCTATTTTACTTAGGCCCACCCATTTTTTTCATCTTTATTCAAAAATAAAAAATGGCTACAGACCAGGATAATTTTCCGCTGTAATATTTTCTTAGGAATAGCGATAATTCCTTTATCCCCGTAACAGAAATGTGTCAGAACTATGGAAATTGTTTAACGGTGTCATTTTTATTTACTCGTGTCTGAAAAACTATCACAATTCATGTAGATTTCACATTATCCATTGTATAAAGAGGGGGCCCCAGGGAGTAGTTATATACAGCATATCATCCTTTAATTTTTTTGTACAAGTATTTAACATTTAGCGAGACATTTCTAATGATCAACCAAAATTTCAGCGTCAATCGTAGAATTATAAGCAAGATACAGAGCTCACAATTCTGCTATAGGTTTGAGTCATATATTTTGTTCACATGAGTTTATTACATTCAGCTTAAGAATTTTAACTTTGTATTTCCTATTCAGCATTTAAAAAGGAAAAAAGAATGGCCTCAGATCTGTGTACATAGAATTGTGAGCAAATCTCTGTATCTTGCTTATAATTCGAAACTTAACACTCAAATATGGTTAGAAAATAGAAATTGTAAACAATTAAACACAAGAAACATATGCACTATAACAAATAAAGTGCACAATTTATTTTTCAAAAAATATACCTACATATTTCCGTCAGCGATATTAAACTCTATTTAAACTTATGAATAAATTCGAGAAAATGCTAAGCATCTCAACAAAACACATTGCATTAATCTAATATTACGCAAAAGATCATACCGAATTACCGATAGAATGAATAGTATTTTAGTACTCTTTTAATACATCAGATTTTGCTTAATTTGCGCAGGTTAACAGTTAACTGTCTGATTCACCGAAGTCTCTGTTTGATTTGATACGTAAAAATTACAAAAATACTGGTGATAGTTCCCAGGTTACAAAGCATAGATAATGAAAACGAAACAAAAATCAAAACAAGCTAACACCACTGTCATATGTGAAAACTGTCAACGCATTGAAATATTTAACCTCAATTTACTTCACAAAATCAGCACCAATGTATTCTGCATGTTTCAAAGATCCCCTTCGTACGCGAACTGTTGCACAAAAAACTTATTCATCATTGTCAAATCGACCCGTTTATAGTATGGAATACAAATCTTGGTAAAATGGGTGGGCAAACCCGGGCCGGGGCAAAATAAAAGCCGGGGCAGATCGGCAATCGTCAATTCCAAAATATGCATTGTTTTGCAGCAATATTTACAACGAATACAAATATACTGGTCCGTAACATATCCTCAAAATTTTAATGAGATCGGCAAATTAATAACTGCCAATCTTTTGTTTTGCCCCGGCCCGGGTTTGCCTACCCATTTTACCATGACTCATGGAATACCGAACCCGAAGCTATAAACTGATTGAAACACGCATTTCCTTTATTATTATTTTCGTAATAACTCAGATTTGAAACAGAATTAGGCCATAATTTTTGCAATTTATATTTTCCTTTCCATAAGGATTATTTATGCTAAATTACATTGAATTTGACTCAGTAGTTTTTGAGAAGAAGATTTTTAAAAATGCACCCCCCTTTTTCTACAGTTTCGAGGTTTTCTCCGCTTTGAATAAAGATCGGTCTTTTATTTTTGCAATTTATATTAAACTTCCCATAAGAATGCTTTGTGCCAAATTTGGTTGAAATTGGCCAAGCGGTTTTAGAGAAGAAGATCAAAATGTACAAAAGTTTACAGACGGACGACGGACAAAATGTGATCAGAATAGCTCACTTGAGCTTTCAGCTCAGGTGAGCTAAAAACAAGAGGCCCATGGCCCACATCGCTCACCTGAGGAACAATAGGTATGATGAAATCAGCTTAAAGGAGTCATAATACAAACTATCTGGACAATGTAGTATAATACATGTAGATCCTGTATAAATGAAAATCCATTTTCCCCTCTGGATATTCTTATTTTTATTATCATTAGACCCTTTTCTAACAGGATGATTTTATAGTCATAAAACATGTTGAGCATTGCAGTTCTCAAAAAGATCCTAACAATTGTTTATGTATGGGATATAAACCTATATCAAACTCTGAACCCCTTGTGAGGCCCAAGAATCATCAAGGGGCCAAAGTCTAAACAATTTAAAAGAATCACCTGGCTGATTAGTTTCTGAGAAGAAGATTTTTAAAGATTTACTCTATATATTCCTATGTAGAAATTATCTTGTATTAGCTCGACGCCTTAAAAAACCTAATTGTTTGACGTCACACCATCTATTCCAGTTTGGTTTACATATACAATGTACACAGTGCTCTGAATAAAATGCTGGTTTATGCCTTTCTGTTACTCAAGTAAACAACTTTACAAAATTTATAATTTTTAGATTCACACATCAAACTAAAGAATAAATACACGTATGCATAAATATATGCATTTTTATTTAATAAATGACAGCTATTAATCTGCTGTCATTCAAAGTTGAAAATGACCTCGTATAAATTATTATTCCACGTCAGGTTCTTCGCTAGTTGAATAAGTATGTATAATTGTAATCGGGATGTTTAAATACATTCTCTACGTTGGAATAACCATGTCGGAATAAAATATATCGATCATTAGTACGACTTGATAATGACGATATACGACATACATATGTTTCTTCACAATGTTTATTTAACAACAATCAAAAAGATGCAAAACATATCCAACATAATCGACAATGTGTTTGTACTGTTTATTCACGAGTGTCTCTAACATGCATAGCCCAATTCTCTTACTTTTAAAGTCTTTCTGTTTGAGCCTTCATGATACATGAAGCTAGCAATGGTGCAATAACAAGTACCACCTATTCTGTGTATCAAGAGAGGCATGCACTCATAGATGAAGCATTTACCGTTCCCAGGGTGTCCGGTCAAGTCGTACACAGACCAACTCGTACACAGGTCAACTCGTATACAAAATTTTCCGCATAAAAAAACCGGCAGTCAACTCGTATACAAAAAAATTCCCGTATACCTAACCGAAAGTCAGCTCGTATACAAAAAAATCCCGTTACAAAATCGAAAGTCAACTCGTATACAAAAATTACCGTATATTTAATCGAAAGTCAACTCGTATACAAAAAATCACCAATACAAAATTTGAAAGTCAACTCGTAACACTGTTATACAAAAAGTTAGAAACAAAACGTAAAAGTAATTAAAAGTAACTTAAAAACACTTGGTTTCTTGTAATAAAATTTCTTTATATATTGCTTTCCTAATTCAGCGTAAAAAGGACATATAAGAAAAAATGGATGTTATCAACTATTACAAAGATTGGAAAATTCATACATGTATAATTGTGCATTATCATTTAACTTGGTAATTATTTCTACATATCAAAACAATAATTGTTAAAACAACAAGCGCGGTGTTTCTTGCTTCTCCAAACGAATGACTTCTCAAAGACTAATTAAGATACTCCTCATTATTTTGTTTGAAAAAAATATATCCAACTTTCCGCTTTTATTTGTCATTTCCAAAACTTCTTTCAACATGGGACGATACCTGTGTGTTTCCTGTCGACGAACTGTAAGTAATATACCATTCATTTATAAGTTAAAAATTTGTTTATTCATATAATGAGTGAAAAATGAAAGTGAATATAAAAGTCACCTAATAGTATTTTCTTGCTAAAAAATCTGTAACTGATTCCTTTACTGGAGTAAATTTTTTGTATACGAGTTGACTTTCGGTTTAGCATACGAGAATATTTTGTATACGAGTTGACTTTCGGTTAGGTATACGGGAATTTTTTTGTATACGAGTTGACTTTCGTTTTTTTATGCGGAAATTTTTGTTACGAGTTGACCTGTGTACGAGTTGGTCTGTGTACGACTTGACTGTAAATCGTTCCCAGTCTTACAACCTTCGAATGAATTCGATCTATATGTAACATTAAACAATATTCCTATTTATTGAATATTGAAGGCTATGCCTGTCCACTTCTCAAAAGAGAATACCAAATCTGTATGATAATAAAATGCGAAAAACAGATTTTGGTTAGGCCTACCTGATCTTTTTTCCTTTCCAATTTCTGTGCGTATGTTGTACACTCCTGACCCGAATTATGGACTGTAATTTTGGGGATCTTGGTTTTTCTCTCTGATCTCACCAAGTTCTGGGTTTCTTCTTTTCTTTTTCTAGGCATCTCAATTCTTTAAAGTTTTTCCTTGCGCACCTGCTTGTAAAGGGCATAGACATATATGTTATGCAAAGTGTTAGAAATAAACGCGGGAATTTAATAATAGGAAAATCGCACACGTATCCATTATCCGCAAAAATCAAATGAAAATAAATCAACAAAACAAATAGTCGAAATAGTTCAATTATCTACTATAAGGATACCAATAATCTTCCCCATCTTTAACCTTATTAATTTTTTTGGATGCATTTAAAGATATATAAATTAATTGCGGAAAGTTTACGGTCTATCATAAGTTCTTCAATTTAAAGGATACACAAGGTCAAGGCTATTCATTCAAGTTAAGGAAGGTCACACGCGAAAGCCGGGTGAATAAAAGAAATACAATCATGACAAATAGAAAATTTTTCGTGGGTGGAAACTGGAAAATGAACGGCAATAAACACAGCATTGATGGCATTGCCGACTTCTTGAAAACGGGGCCATTGGATCCGAACAACGGTATGTTGAATAGATTCATGTATTCTCTTTTGAGAAGTGGACAGGCATAACATCCACTTCTCTTCTCAAGACCTCATATTTTGATTCTGGAAAATGTCACAAAGTCGCAATTAAAGAGTCGGAAATATTGAAAAAAATTTTGTTTTGCGTTTATTATTGTAGACTTTTGATTAAACCAGAGACGTATATATATATACTATAACGAATGCGGGGCGGTTCGCCCCGAAAGACCTTTCGCACCGAGACGTTTCGCCCCGAGATGTTTCGCGCCTATTAATTATGTGGTCATTATGCAGTAAACTAATTAACACCCATAACATCTAGCAGGACATGGAGGGCCTCCAAATTAGTAATGAAAAAAGGGAAATATGATAATTATGATTTCTTAATAAACATAATTATATATGCACGCGGATAATGATTTGGTACATTAGGGGAAAGTGTTGATATTTCGGACACCTATTTGAGTATCTCGAAAACTCTCACTATTTTACCATCGTACATAGTCATATTGTATATCGATAGCTTCAATAAGTATTCCGGATCATGTTTTCGGGATTCATCGGAATTTTTGGTGTTAATATAATGTGTGTATAGCAGTCGAAACGAAGTCGGGTAGTAGGTTACAATTTCGGACGGTAGTGTTGTTATTTCGGACACACGGTGTTGCAAATTCGGACAGCTATGTTACACGTTCGCACGTAACGTCACAACCTCGTATGATGACCAGATATCCATTGTAACGTTATGCCTAATATATTTTTATCATTAACGTTAATACATGCAATAATACTATAACAGGATGTGCTATTTTTAGAAAACTGACCTTCACAGACCACGTGCTATTCCCCGCTTGCTGTCAAGACTCGAAGGTCCTACGCGACTTTGTTAATTTTTTTTTAAAAAGTTGTTCTCTTATAGATCCCATATGTTATTACTTACTTCTTTACTATGATTTTTTCTTCTACTTATAAGTGTTAGTTTCTGTACAGCCTAAAGTACCATTGAAACTTAATACATGCATCAAGTCCTACGTACAGTATATAGCATACCGTTATGCCCATATGCATTGTTCTTATTAAATTACACAATTTTATAACACTTACCAATTTAATATCACCTGCAGTACCTTGCTAAAATGTGAAGCAGACTTAAAATTATGATTACTTAATTTTGAAAGTGTCATAATAATTTAATATAGTAAAATACAAGGTTAGCTTTTTAAAAAGCTAAGAAAGTCAGCCAGCGGATTTTTAATTTAAGGGCAAAAGTGAATACACAATCTATTAAAATACTAGATAAATAGTTTCCAGAACAAAAATAATATGCGGATTTTAGTTTGCAGCCTTATTATTATGGCTGTACATGAAGCGTGTAGCGGTGTACATGCAAAGTATGACTGCACATGCACCTACTTAATACCTAAAGTTGTAATTTTGTAGACATAGCTCTCTGATTTTCATGGTCTTGTGGCAAACTACAAGAGAGTTGGGAAGATATACGCGGACTCCGGGCTGTGGCTGCAGACAGTCTTCTAATTAATACATTGATGCGCAGACTGACCGGTTTCATAACGTCTTTGAATTTTTCTAACACAAACTGTCTAATTTCTTCCCAGAATTCCAATTTACGCAAGCGCAATTGAAGTTTCATCCTAACTTAATATAGTCAGCCCACGGGCTGACTAATTATTTAGCTAACCGTGTTTCTCTATTGACAATCTAATTAATATTTCTTCTATACCTCATACATTTCCACTTATATATAGATTTGAATCTCATTTGTATAGAAAATCAGGGCGGATTTCATACACGTTTGTATCAGCAAATAACAGGAAAATGTATCAATGAATAATTGTGTAAATAGACTTGTAAGTAAGAAAAAGGTGCTGTCAAAATGTGTAATTGTTTTAATATTTCAAATTTATGTCATTCTGATTCACTCTGATAACCATTGACATCTTGGACAAAAAAACTTTATCCTGATTGATGATTATTTTAAATTCTAGATTACACACAGTTAATGAGAACGATTAAGAACTTTCACACTGCACCCATGATCGACACCTGTTCACCTGCACTCTCCCCACTATCATTCTCTTGCATGCATACATAACAGAAAACTGTTTTAGATTTAGGTTTTCCACGTTCTTTGTTTATTCCAACTTCTTTTTGTTGCTAAATTTCTGTTTTCTATTTTGCCTCCTCTCTTTTTCCTTTTCTTTCATTTTCCTCTGCGGCACCGTTTTCTTCTCCCTCAACTTGAGATGTCTTCTGAAGTTATAATCAGTATGTCTGGTAATTTTTTTCTCATGTACATCTTAATTCTTTGAATGCTGTACATGTATTTGCTTTGGGTGAAAAGTTCTTACTGATCTCATCACAAATTGTAAATGAATTAAGGGAAAAAAAAATTATTTGTTAAGATCGATAGCGATAGGTATAGGGAGCGGAACCATGGTTTTTAGCCGGTTTACTTTTAAACATAAAATTGCCTGTCTATTATATGTGTTTGTCTTGTTTTGTTATTTTTTCATCTTGGTTTTTGTTTTGTAAAACACTATTTCTTTTCCCTAAATTGTTGGATCCACCGATGATTCATGGTGTTACATGGCGACTCGTGACTTTCTAATTTCTTTATTTTATTGTAAAATAAGGAACAGCTATGAGTGGTCGTATACAAAAACCCCAAGTCGTCAGACAAGAAACCAGGAAACTGCAAAATCATCTCATGGAGCATAAAAAATTACGAAATGAAAGTGGTGTTGTTAATCCGGACACCAACATTTATTTTCGTATATTATTTTTATAGCCATATTGCTGTAATAAAAATATAAATATAACATATTCATTGTGTTTTTATATTAAAATTATTTGTTTATTGTAAAAATAAAAAGGTTAAATGACTTACCTTGAATGTTTTCGAAGATGCAAGTCAAAGCGGAATAAAAGCAAATGGCCGACTTTAAAAACATAAAAGGTGAAAGTCATTTATTTTCGACAGTCAATCGCGGTATAGTAACTCATGCACATATATTACGGTGTTTTCCGAATCCTAACATAGTAAGTTTTACAAAATTTGAATCCAGAACAAGAAAATCGGAAGATAAAGGACAATAAAAGAAGTATTTATTAAGTGTCCAAAATATCACACCTGTCCGAATTAGCAACACTCTACCCTATATAAATTCAGAATTTTTCAAAGACAATTTAAAAAAGAAGGTTTTTTAATGCAGTCAATTTTAATATTTGTATAAATATTTATCTTAAAACATCGCATTATATATATCGTTCTATAATTTTTATATGATGAATTGCGATGTATTTCATTATATTGACTTAAATTAAAACATTGTGTATAAATGAAAAAAAAAATGTTTTCCAATGATTTATATATAAAACCTGGATAAACGACACTAAAAGTAGGCAATATTAACAATATATGTTTTAATTTTCATTGTTTTCAAGTTGCATATTATGTATATCGTTATAAATTTTTATATGATGAATTACGATGTATTTCATCATGTCGCATATGTATATGTAACTGCTATATATAGTTAATAATAATTAATTATAATTAACACCCGTCTCCTCTTTTAGCTTGACATGGAGCGCCTCCAAATTAATTTTCACACCTTTATGAGGAAACCGATTCAGAACTTAATAATGATTGCTAAATAAACATAATTATTTATCTTCCCGTGGATAATCGTTTTATACAATATTAAAGTTATCAGTGAATGTGCCACAATAAACATGATCATATGTTTTCAATAAAGTCAATATTAATTACACGCATTTATATTTATTTATAAATATTTATCTAAATATTATCTCTAAAACATCGCAATATATATAATAATAATATATAACAAATAATATAGGTGCGAAACGTCTCAGCGCGAAAGGTCTTCAGGAGCGAAACGTCTATAGGAGCGAAACATCCCGTTACCATACTAACGTCCCTGATTAAACATATTTTCTTACAATTTTTAAAGAGCTAAAAAGAATGGTTTAACTTTTTTAAGGAAAAATTTGCAAAATACATACATTTATATAATATTGTCACAAACACAAAAAAACTTGATTTTAATTTTTCTTGCATGATAAACAAATTTTGGATATGTCACCAAAAAGAGGTGGTGAAAAAGGGAAAAATGCCATTACTGTCGTTTTACTGGTAACGAACCAGAATGCAGTTTTGTCATGCTTGCGACTATTATTGTCGGAATTCCAAATGTTTTTATTTTTTGTTTCAATCATCTTTCTTTGTCCTTCTAAACTGTGGTATTAAACATCCGAAAATATGAAGGATGAATTACAGAGATAGTAATTTCAATACCCCTCCATTTTCCTAGTTTCGAATTTGTTTTCCAGTATCGAATCAAGGGCCCTCTATCACTTCTCAGGGTTGTGGTTAACAATTGAAACCTTAGGGGCCATGTGGGCCCCTAACTTTTCAAAGTCTATGGGTCCACAGTTAAACATACGGGCCCACATACTACATCAATAAATTCTATTAAAAATAAACATTGTGAAGAAACGTCTGTATGTCGTATATCGTCAATATCAAGTCATACATATGATCAATCTTTTTCTTACAATGTCTCTGTAACACAATAACGTTTAACTGCATCATAAAGTAAATTAGTTTTAAATCAAATCATAATTATTGCTAATCTTCCTGCATTCGAATAAACTGTAAAGTCCGACATCAGACAGGTGCATGCTTCTGACACCGGATATTGTTAAACTAACATTGACCACGCGATGAGGTGGCCGATTACGTAATGGCAAATACACTGGCGAGAACTTGTTTGATGCAAGGAACAGTGGTCTGAGAGGTCAAGATTAATATTATAATACACTAGATGATATCCCGTGCAAGCGCGGGGATTAATAATAATTCACATATTATATAAATTTAGATATATTATAATACAATACTTAAAATGTTGAACCAGGTTTTTTTGTTTATTTTTCTAGGTATTGTGTCTGAATTTTTTCTTAATTGCTTTTCTTAAAATATTCTATAAAATTGAAATAAAAAAGTAACTGCGTGGCTGAAAATTTAGAGGAGAGGACAGGGATGAAAATCTTAGGTGAACTTGAGTATATACACATGAACATGTACATGGCCTTAATTCTTTTTGTTGCAGCTGACTGGAAAAAAATAGACTATTATCTTATTTCAAACCAGAGTGGGGGTGTATAGTGCGTGGTATCTCTTTTTAGAACTTTGTTCTTTATGTCAAATTTCACTTATTATTGCCCAAAATAAGAAATTAAGATAAAACACTGTCAACAAATTAATTTATAAGGTTTACTACCAATCTGTCATGGTATAAAAAATGTATATGTTATTTAAAGACGTGTACGCACTTTTCGCCATAGTGTTAATTAGTCAACCCCATTTTTTGGCATCCCGTTCTGTAAAGTTCTTTCCATCAAAAATAAAATCGCGTCTATTGGCCCATGTTATTTATTAACTTTTTTGTATTAACCAGATATCCGATCTGCCCACAAAGCATGGTGACTCATCCTACATTCTCCAACATGACGTTAATTAGTCAAACCGCATTCTTGGTTACCCCGTTCTAGAAAGTTCTATTCATCAAAACAAAAATCGCACATTCAAGAAACGCATTGGGTCATTTTATTTATTCAACATTTGTCAAATCTCAATTCTTATGTATACCCGAAATAGGTTCCCAGGATATATATTCAATTTTGACATAATCATTCAATATTATTTCATTGTAAGTATATTTTTTTATGCAAACTCCCACTGACTTGGATCCGCCAAAGCGTGTCCACCACCTTACTCACATATTTGCTATTTCGGGCTGGTTTAAAGAAAATGAAAGTAGGTTTTTAATTCATCTTATAATAATTACTTATCAGGTAAAATTCAATTATAGCTTACGGACATCAACTCACAAATGTTGAAATGCCAAAGGTGTGAGCAGTTACTCGGGTGCAGGCATTTCGAAGTTTATTGGCAAAATGCCTTAATTTATAAGTATAGATGGAAATAAAATTAATAATAAGGTATTTTTAGCTCACCTGAGCTGAAAGCTCAAGTGAGCTTTTCTGATCACCCGTTGTCCGTCGTCCGTCCGTCTGTCCGTCCGTCTGTAAACTTTTTACATTTTGAACTTCTTCTCTAAAACCACTTTGCCAAATTCAATCAAATTTGGCAAAAAGTATCCTTTTAAGAAGATGAATATAAATTGCAGAAATGAAAGGCTGATCTTTATTCAAAACGGAGAAAACCTCGAAACTGTAAAAAAGGGGGGGTGCATTTTTAAAAATCTTCTTCTCAAGAACTACTGAGTCAAATTAAACGTAATTTAGCAAAAATAATCCTTATGGAAAGGAAAATATAAATTGCAAAATTTATAATCTAATTCAGTTTCAAATTTGAGTAATTTACGTAACTAATAATAAAGAAATAATAGCTGTCAATCAGTTTATAACTTCGGGTTCGGTATTCCATACCTGGAAAACGAAAGTGCTTTTGTTAGAAGCAGCCATGTTAAAAACGCATGACACACTGGTTGACAAAGATGAATTTGCTGGTTGTGCAACACTTTCCGTGCGAAGAGAATATTTGAAACATGCAACATAGATTTGTGCTGAAGTAAATTGAGGTTAAATATTTCAATGCGTTGACAATACTATAAAATACTATACATTTTATTGGTAATGTGGTACGATCTCTACGAAATGGTTGATTAATGCAACATGTTTTGTTAAGATGCTCAGCATTTTCAGTAAAAACGGAGATTGTTTTTGCTGCTAGAAATATATAGGTATATATGTGATGAAAAATAAATTGTGATCTTTCTTTGTTTTAGTGCACATTTCTTCTGCTTTAATTGTTTACAATTTTCTATTTACTTTCCATATTTGAGTGTCAAGCTTCGAATTATAAGCAAGATACAGAGCTTTGCCCACAATTTTCTGTTTGCACACAGAGCTGAGGCCTTGCTTTTGTTCTTTTACATTTTAAATGCTAAATAGGAAATATAAACTCTTTTGAACAAAAAAATTTACTCAAACTAGCAGAATTGCGAGCTTTATATCTTGCTTATAATTTTAGGATTGACGCTGAAATTTTGATTGATCACTAGAAACTCCTAGCTAAACTTTAAATACTTGTACAGAAAAATTAAAAGAAGATACGCTGTAACTACTTTCTTGGGCCCCTTCCTAATACGATGTATTATATGAAATTGTTGGTTTTCAGACATAAATATAAACGATCGCTTTAAAACATTTTCCATAGTTATGACACATTACTGTTATGGGGATAAATGTATTATGGCTTTTAAGAAAATATTACAACGGAAAATCATTGGTTTGTAGCCATTTGTTGTTTTTAAATAAAGATGAAAATAATGGGTGGGCCGTGGTAAAATAGAGTGATATGCCTGTCAATACATTGCAGTGGTGTCTGAAGCAAATTGAAAAAGGATGGGGGAGGCTAGACCTTATCAGAAATCTTGACAAGCAAAAAAAAAAAAAAGGATTTTGAGTATGGCTATGACTAACTTTGCAGAAAAAAAGTGGGGGGCTTAGCCCCCACCCACCCCGTTCCGACGCCTGTGCGTTGATTATAATAGCTCTTTAACATTTCACAGGACACCATTTTTCATTCAAGTGTATTCATCGATCAAGTGAGTAAGGTTATAAAACATCGCACGAATTCACGCCAGGTAAACAACACTCATTTATAATGCAGAAGACCAATTAAATTTTTGAATGTTTTTTTTAATTTGAGCGCATTGAGGTACAATTTTCTTCTTTCACATATAGGATTTTTTAAAATAAAATACAACAATGTACTAGTAAGAAGTTGAAGAAGAAAATGTACCTATATGCTCTCATATATTTTGATCGCTTTATAAAGTGTGGGGAGGAGGGGGCAGAACTGAAAAAAAGGAACTTGGAAGTTAACAGTGTACCCCTACCAAACATTTAGTTTTATATCTTGCATAGGATCTTGTTTTCGGTAAAAATGGTATTTCAATGGTATGCAAAAATAAGTGTAAAATTTGGATACTTTACGGCATTCTTCTTTGTTATTGTACCGAGGGGCCATATGGCACAATATCCTTTGAACACCCATATAAAGCCATTGCTGCTCAGGTGAGCGATGTGGCCCCATGGGCCTCTTGTTTATGAATAGTGTACATTGTACACTCATACAACTCGCATAACACGAGGTATCGGCAGTCATGCTTCAGCGGCATTAAGACATGAATAATACGCAGCCCCCAATTTTGATCAAATTTTGGCTAAATTAAGGTGTAAATTATAAACAGGACTTTATGGTACTCACTCTAACAAATGATAAAAAACAAACCAAATACAATCCTATTCTGGAAAAACCTCTCGCCATGTGGACCACCAGATTTTGAATTTCTTATCGGCCACATGAAATTTTACTCGCATTGGCGAGTGGGCGAGTCAGGATATCCACAACCCTGCTTCTGACCAATGTTTTGGTGCAGATCAATTTCGAAAATACACCAGAGGTACATGTCAATAGAATTATAAATGTAGAAGGAAAAATCATTGTGGGAATATGTAATTTTAACAAATAATATTATAGTTAGTTTTATCGTACCTTTTTCCTGACAATTAAAACTGGTCTTGAACGGTTTTCATTTTGCCTTACTTTATGATTTTAAACTTAAATGAAAACACTTTATAATAATAATTGATGATAAGTAATTGCGATTTTCCTTTGTTTTGCCCGTATATCTATCAATTTATCCAGCCAAATAATGCTTCTATCGCACTGAACCGAAACTAGGAAAACTACACCTGGTTCTATTTGAAGTTGTAATTTCATTCAAAGCTCAATTTTTATTTGATATGATGCTAAATCTTATTAAATGGATTATAATTACTAATTATCTACTAAATGGGGGTCAATTACAAACTTATTTTAATAGTTAGGCCTAATTGTTTTCACACTTTCGTTTTTTCTGCCTTGCACTTTCGGCAGCTCATATCTGGGTCACCTTTTTAATTTGTAAACAATACGGTAAATAATCGTGCAACACACACGGATAGAATATTTATATCTGTATTATAAATACCTAGGGCCACACCAATTTAATTTCTTGTTCTTCGGACAAATGACCTAAAATAGTAGGGGCGGGCGAGCGATTTGATAATTATAATATTATTATTTTGTTTTGACATAATTTCCAAGCCGTACATAAAATAGATGGAGCGAGCGATTCTATTTTTTTTAATTATTTACATTTGTATATTAAAAAGTACTAAAAATCTATATAAAGTTAAATAATCATGCAAAATATGAAACATCAAATGATTTCCATTTATCTGCACTCAATTAATGTAGATCAACAATACATTGAATTCAAATGCAAATATTGTTTGTTACAAACATGATTTTTTATGATAATTTTGCCTTTTTTGGCTTGGCTTTAATGTAAAGTATTATTGTTATTGTGATATACAAAATAAGTCTTAATAAATATAGGATGATAAGAAACTATTTATTCAACAAGAGGCCATGACCCTATGGGATTGTTCTGACCCAATGAAACAGGAAAATACCATTAATCTTGAAAACTGTTGAGATCCCCACCACTAAACCAACTATATTCTTGTTTCTAAAATCATTATTATTCCTCAAATGGTGTAAGTACATGACCCCCAGGAGTTGTCTTTAAACCACCCCCACCCCTCTGAAATAAGAAATAATGATATACTTTGATAAATTTTAACTTTTGAGATCCCCCATCCCTAAACCATATTTATTCTTGCTCTTTGTGTGCATCACAATGTATATACATGTAGGTTATGCCCCCTTGGAGACACCCTGACGATATAATAAAGTATTTTATCTTATTCATATGTAAAGTGTTTGATCCATGTGGGTAATTTCTAGCCTATTGATGACCCTGCTTTGTTTAGGATTACAATTGCCCCGAATACATATAACATTTTGTTTATCTTATCAATAAGAATTAAAAAGCAATTTCCTAAATCTTAATGTGCATCTAGAGAAAAATACCAACCAAGAAATGATTTATAATTCGCTACTGTACACATGTAAGAATGTAAGAAGACTCTGAATCTTTAGAACCTGAGGTTTGATTTGGGGGGGGGGGGGGGGAGATTGGATGTGGAGGATAAACTTTTCATTTTAATCAATTATTGTTATTAATTTTAACTTTGATATTAGTTATAGATCCCCAGGTAGAAAATAAGAAATATCAATAGATCATTTGACAATTATGCAAGGTGTAATGTGATTTTTTTAAAAACATTTTTTAACTGTATATAAAATCTTATAAGACCCCAAATTATATTTTGAATTTAATAGATCATTCAACAATTAAATCAAATAAATGCAAGGTTTTTATTTGATCACCCGTTGTCCGTACGTCCGTCTGTCGGTCTAGCTATACGTCTGTAAACTTTTCACATTTTTTACTTCTTCTCAAAAACCACTGGGCCAATTTCATCCAAACTTGGTACAAAGCATTCTTATAGGAAGGGGATTCTTAATTGTTAAAATAAAGGCTAAACCATTTTTAAAAGGGAGATAATTGCGAAACAGTGAGTATAGGTGTGTGTCTTTAAAAATCTTCTTCTCACCACTGCACCAGAAATGCCAGTATTTACACAAAAGCTTGTATATATAGTGAAGTTTATAAATTATAAAAATCATGACCCCCGAACCAAAACTGGGACCCTAGGCGGGGTTTAAAATTTAACATAGAAATGCGTAGGAAAAATGTTTAAAAATCTTCTCAAGAACCACTTCACCAGAAATGCCAATATTTAAAAAAAAGCTTGTATATATAGTGAAGAATCTAAATTGTAAAAATCATGACCCCCGGACCAAAACTGGGGCCCCAGGCAGGGCCCAAAGTTTAACATATATAGAAAAATGTTTAAAAATCTTCTTAAGAACTACAATGCAACGGTATGGGATATTACTATGAATACATCATTGGGTATTGTAGATTATAAATTGTTAAAATCGTTCCCATCAATTTTATACTGGGGCACCAAGAGAGGTTCAAAGTTTAACAGAGAAATGTATAGGAAACTTGTTTAAAAATCTTCTTTTCGAGAACTACAATGTTACAGTTTGTGAGATTACTATGCAAGGATCCTCAAATAGTGAAAATTCTAGATTGTAAGGCCGTGACCATGGACCAACACTGGGGTCCTAGAAGGGGTTCAAAGTTTAACATAGAAGTATATTGGGAAAATGTTTAAAAATCTTCTTCTCAAGAACTACATTGCTACAGTTTGTGAGATTACTACGCAAACATGCTTAACTAGTGTAGATTCTAAAGAGAGAGATTCAAAGTTTAAAATAGAAATAGAATATGCTATATGAGATAGAATTTACAACGAACTGTTGTTCAGGTGAGCGATGCGGCCCATTGGCCTCTTGTTTTATTTTAAGAAAAGTCATTTTATTTGCAGTGTAAGAAGGATACATGCGCAGATCCAGAGAGTTTTTCTGGGGAAGGGGGGGGGGGGTTGACAGTTATTCGAGTTTGCAGGGAGGGTGGTGGTTTAAATTTTTAAGAAATTTGATTTTTGGAGGGGGTATCTGGACCCCCTCCCCCCTTTGACCCCATCTCTAGATCCGCACATAGGATAATGTTAATTTTCTGCTTCTATTTGACTACCAGGATTAAATTTAATATTTCAAAACTTATTGCACATCTATAGGACAGCCCCTATTATATCCCAAGATGTGACATGTCTATTCATTAAATCAATAGAGGAGTTCTGGGATCTAGGTTTTTTTTTGGAGTGATAAACATCAATTTTCTGCTATTATTTGACTCCCTGGATGAAATTTAAATTTTTAAAACCTTATTGCACATCTAAAGGACAGCCCCTATCATATCACAAGATATGATGTGTCTAGTATTCATTAAATCATAAGAGGAGTTCTGGGATGTAGTTTTTTTTTTTTTTTGAGTGATTAACGTCAATTTTTTGCTATTATTTGACTTCCTGGATGAAATTTAAATTTTTAAAACCTTATTGCACATCTATAGGACAGCCCCTATCATATCCCAAGATATGATGTGTCTATTGATTAAATCATAAGAGGAGTTCTGGGATCTAGGTTTTTTTTAGGAGTATTAAACGTCAATTTTCTGCTACTATTTGACTCCCTGGATGAAATTTAAATTTTTAAAACCTTATTGCACATCTATAGGACAGCCCCAATCATATCCCAAGGGATGATGTAGCTACTCCAAAAGTTGTAAGAGGAGTTACGGGAACCATACTTTTTTTTGCAAAAAAAACGTCATTTTTTGTTGCCCACCGATCCCTGTGATGAAAAAAAAATTCTGAAACCTGATCACACTTCAAAATGACACCCCCAATCATATTCTAGAAGATCATTTGGCTAATGCAAAAAAAAAATGACGTTTTTTAAACCAGATTTTTTGTTAAAAAACGTCATTTTTCAGCCACCAAATGACCCCCAGGGCAAAATTGAAATTTCCGAAACCTTATTGCGCATCTATAGGATACCCCAAAACATATTCCAAAAGATGATTTGTCTATTGTTGAAAATGTAGGAGGAGTTCGAGAAAGAAGGTTTTTTGTCAAAATGACACCCCCAATCAAACTCCAAGAGTTCAGATTGCTAGTTTATACGATGTAAGAGCAGTTGGAGAAAGTAAAACGTGACAGACGGACGGAACAGGACAACAACTATATACCCAAACTTTCTTTAGAAAGTGCAGGTATAATTAGCTCCGTGAGTTAATTTCTTGCTACTGTGGAATCATTTTTATTCGTGGAGGTCAATGTTCATTTGTAGCCAAAATTTCCCTGGTTCGTTGGGACATCTTTTCGTCGGTAGCAAGTTTTATTTTATAAATGAATACTTAACAAATTCTTGTATAAACATTCATGGAGATGTAAATTTGTGTGCAAGGGCTACCCACGAAAGCCACAAACATTGATTCCCCACGAACAATGATGATTCCACAATATACAGTATAGATTTCATAGTCCTTGTTGCAAGATTTCAGGTAGGGGAGGGGGTTGTCATCATATTTTAGTTTTTTTTTTACTCCAAAATAAATGAAGCTTAATTAAATGCATATATGAGATTCCTTGACAGGTCTGTGTATGGGCTATGGTACTCAGGTGACCGTTAAGGCCTGTGGGCCTTCTTTGATCAAATACTCATTTTAATTTTTAAAATGTAAAATTAAAATTATTCAGAAAAAAGATTTTGAAATATTTTATTCTAGAGGTGGTAGTTTCCCCACCAGCCTGCTATTTGGAGTACACTAGACAGAAAGTAGACCCTAAAATTGGAGTTGCAGCCCAGAACTGTTATAAGGTGGCTAGTGGTGCTTTCACAGGAGATATCAGGTAATTGAATATCTTCTGAGCTGAATTTCTATTCATTCTGATTTTCTTTGAAAAATTACATAATCTCATAAATTGAATATTTGTTGTACCTTTTATCATATTGCAATGCAAGTAAACTAAGAACACAGACATAAAACATTTAATAAACTGTAAACCAACTTTTATTCGCGTTTGAGAAATTTTCGTGAGGTTCATGAGAGCCTCGTTGTTGCAAATTTTATTTCTTACCACGATTCAGTTCTTTAAATGCCTCTGGTAGATATTATTTTCCAGATAGTCTACATCTTGTTCATTAAAATAAGTCATCGCGAATTAAAGTTGGTCGACAGTAAACCACTTTAAACAACCACTCTACACCCACTCAATCTAATTAATATTTTATTTGTAAAACAGCATCCTTAGGTAGTGTAGATTCAAAGTTGGGAAAATCATGACCCCCGGGGGTAGGGTGGGGCCACAATGGGGGGTTGAATTTTTACATAGGGAAAGCTGAAACTTATGTGGCAGCATCCTCAGAGAGTGTTGATTCAAAGTTGTGAAAATCATGACCACCTGGGGAAAGGTGAGGCCACAATGGGGGGGGGGTTAAATTTTTACATAGGAATATACAGAGTAAAATCTTTAAAAATCTTCTCAGAAACCAATCAGCCAGGAAATGTATATGGAGTAAATCTTTAAAGATCTTCTTCTTAGAAACCAATCACCCAGGAAAGCTGAAAATTATGTGGAGGCATCCTCAGGTAGTTTAGATTCAAAGTTGTGAAAATCATGACCCCAGGGGAAAGGTGGGCCTACAGTGGGAGGTCAAATTGAAACCAATCAGCCAGGAAAGCTGAAACTTATGTGGAAGCATCCTCAGATAGCATAGATTCAAAGTTGTAAAAATCATGATCCCCAGGGGAAAGGTGGGGCTACAAGGGGGGGGGGGGGCGAATTTTCACAAAGAAATATATAGAGTTAATCTTCTTCTAAAAAACCTTTTGCTTAGAATGTTACTTTAGTGCCAGCAACTACAGATAGTGTAGATTCAAATTCGTTAAAATCAAATTCTTGAGGAGTGGGGTGGGGGCCACATTGGGAATCCGATTGTAAAAAGAAAAACATTTTAATTTTTCACAAAAACTGAAATGTTATCACCTATGGTTTTACTTATATTCAAGCATTTTGATGTATTGCTGATTCTTTAAAATTGTATAGAATCTGGGCCCTGGAGGATTCTTGGGTCTCACAAGAGGTCAGAGTGTGATGTAGGTTTATATACCATATATAAACAATTGTTTGGAATTTTTTTGAGAATTGCAATGCTCAACATGTTACAGGATCAACATGTATTACAGTAAAAGTGGTTATTTACCCGTGGGGGAAATTTACACTACCGTATTTTTCCGACGATTAGTCGGTATTTTTTTTCTCTGAAGCAGAGCACCCGACTTATCGTCCAGATCGACTTATCGTAGGCTTGAGGTCGGAAAATTGTCAAAAATAGCATTAAAAATCTTGGTTTTAATCACCTATAGTTGGTTGTGTGATTGGAAATTACCTTGTTGAATTCCTTGTTCATCTTTATTAATTATCGTTTTCACTCATTTGTAAGCACTAGTATACATACTAATAACGGTAATTAAAAATGGTACATGTCTTTAATCAATTTAAAAATGTTACCATTCCGTTTTTATAAACACATTTTATAAACACGTCGTCACATGGCATCCATACATTACTAGTGGGAAGATAACATTGCACAGTAAAATTAAAACCAAATTCGAATGGAACAAATTATTGCGGTAAGTCCCGGGAACCTTTTTTTACAAATATTAAAGTACATATATTAATGTGTGTAAGTTGTATTAAAGTTCGTCTTTCAATTGATAACTATCCTAGAGATTTTACGTATTTTAATTGAATGTTCAGGCTTAAATATTTTTGTCTTGAGCATGGTACGAATGGTAATAAAATGGAGCGTATTTTTCTCAATCACATGGTAAATTTCCAATGATAAAAAAAATGCTGGAGTTTAGACACCGGTTGTGCTAATTATCGTGCCCTAAGGCTGAGATCTGTACGTGATCACTCCCTGTGTATATACCATGATATACAGCGTACCGTTATAAGGGTTAATAAATTGTAATACATTCTTTGATTGTTGTTAAATAGCCATTGTGAAGAAACGTATGTATGTCGTATATCGTCATTATCAAGTCGTACAAATGATCGATCTATTTTTTACTTCTTTTTTTTTCTACATTTTTGTCTATGTAAACCAATAATGTTTAACTGCATTTCTGGACACAAAGTAAACAAGTTAAATCAAATGAAAATAATTGCAAATCTTCCTCCACTTGAGATCCCCCATTGACGTTCGATACGAGACAGGTGCATGCTTCTGACACCGGAAATTGTTAAACAAACATTGACCACGCGCCGAGTCAACAGGTTACGTAATGGCGAATACACTGGCAATGGTCAGAGTGGATAATCATTTTAATACATGGAAATAAAATATTTCTGACGAAGTAAGTTTAGTTTTCACTCATACAACTTACATAACACGCGATATCGGGAATTGTATACAATGCAAGCGACTTTATAGATGCTACCGGTATTTGAAAATATGATGCATAAGTATAAAGCGTAAATGTTTAAATGTTAATCATTAATAATAATTGGTAGTAATATCATGGAGATCTGTGCATCATACACTGATAATGTTACTTGCAGTTTGATAACGCCATTTTAAAGCGATAAGATCGACGTATCGTCTGAATCGACGTATCGTAGGATTTTTTTAAAATTTAGGCTAAAAATGAGCAATTCGACTATTCGTCCGCATCGACGATTCGTCCGAAAAATACGGTAATTACATGATAAGCTTAAAACTGCCTAAAATACCCCTGCACGAATGACTAAAATAGTCCAATTTTAGAGTGGAAAATAACGCAAACGCTTATTGTCTGACTGTAGAAAATGCATACTTAACCACCAGCGTAAATAACCACTTTTACAGAATACCACATTGTCAAGATATTTTGTATTATAACTCCATTAAGCTGATTTTATCATACCTATTGTTGTTCAGGTGAGCGATGTGGCCCATGGGCCTCTTGTTAACTTTGGGAACGATTACTTGTATTCAGTATTCTGATATTTGGAATTTTTATGTAAAGAATCAAAATATAGACTTTGGTAAATAGGCAGTTGATTGTTTACCTGTGAAAATGATAAAATCTGATGCATTAACAACGTACTAAAAGACATTTTATTCAATTGGTAATTCGGAATGATCTCTGAGCAATCGTTGGGGTCGCAATGGTGATTAATTCAATGTGTTTTGTTAAAATGCCTAGCATTTTCTCGAGTGTATTCATTTTAAACAAACATTATTTTCATTGATGGAGATATGTAGGTATATATGATTTTAAAAATAAGTTGTGCTCTTTCTGATTAAGTGCATTTTCCCTCTGTTTTTATTGTTTATTAATTTTCAATTGAGTGTCAACAAGGACCAAACAAGGGGGCGACTTTGCTTAAAATAATCGATTTTTGATCGGTAACTTCGCCGGAATTTCCTCCAAAAGAGAATTTGAAGTAGCCATGCATTCCGAGTTCATAATCGTGTAAATTAACTCCAAAGACAATAAAACGATGTTTATGTAATTGAAAAGACATTTTCACATCCTCAGTTAAACCCTGTTGTGATTAATCACCCACAACTGTCTTATCTTTAGAGGTTATAAATACGGGTGATGCAAACACATACCATGCATTGAAAATTACAACCGATATTTATTACATTTCCTTTTGATATTACAATTAGTTGGTAACTTGTAATTAGTTAATAACTCTGCCAAATTAATGCAAAACTGTTTGTTTACAGTTATCTACAAAATTAAAAAGATCCTCTACCTAACTGTAATTGTAATTGGGTCATAGGGTAGGACTAATGCCTCCAAAATACACAGAAGTGCATAAACCGATTTTTTGTCATTTGGTTAACTTAATTACAAAACATTTTATCTATATAATGTATGAATACATTAAAAAAATGAAATTAAACAAATTGGATAAGTTTTTAAAAGTTGCTTATAATTCTACGACTGACGCTGAAATGTTTGTTGATCATTAGAAATGTCTTACTATACATTAAATACTTGTGTACAGAAAAATCAAAAGGATGATGTCCTATTACTACTTTGTGGGCCGGGTCCCTTCTCATTTGATGAATTATATGAAATCTGCAAAAATTTTGGTAGTTTTCAAACGAGTAAATAAAAAAGTCTTTTAAACAGTTCTGACACATTTTAATTATGAGGATATCTGCATTATAATTATTTTTAAATAAATTTTGCAGCACAAAATCATCTTGGTTTGTAGCCATTTGTTGTTTTTGAGGAAAGATGAAAATAATTGATGTGCCTTAGTACAAAAATGATACCTGTATGCCTGACAATACATTGAATTATATAGCTTTTTAACATATCATGTGACAACATTTTCCCGTCAAATGTTTTCATCGATCCAGTGAATAAGGTTATAAAACTTCACACAAGTTTACACCAGGTAAACAATTAATTAAGGGAAGACCAATTAAGTTTTTGACTGTAGCCTTAGCAACTTTAGCCACAGAGTTCAAACAATGCATACTGGCTTCCAGACTATCTGGCAATCCTTTGTTAACTTTCACATATGAGATATGAGCTGTGAAAATGAAATGTACATGTATCGCATCGGCATGGTATATGAATTCATGAAAATTACACTAATTTAAGTTCAATTTTTTTTTCATAAATACCAATACACCAAACAAAAAATTATTGCAGGTAAATGGTAACCACCTTTTCCAGTATTTTCATCATATAAAAGACATCTGAGACAGAATATTAATGAAATAAAATGTTGGCATCCTTTAATTGTGTAGATTCAACATGTTCAAATTATGATTACACATGATAAGGTAAGCCCACAATGGGTGCTGATTTTTCAACTGATATACGTCTTAGAAAATGTATGAAATTTTCTTAACTTTAAAGAGCTAATACTGTTCACATATGTGCAAAAACTGCATGATATACCGGTGTTATATATAATTAATATATTGCAATATATTTTCACCCCACCCCTTTATAAAATATTGAGTCTTACATTAGAAAATTATGGTACCTAAAGCTGCTTGGTCCGATTTTTTTGTTATTACACTATCAAATTATTTTCCATACAATAAGGGTGCAACGATAAACCGTGAGACGGTATATCACGGTAAAAATATGCTACGGTTCAATGTCACGATACTGTAGGCTATACCGTGGTTCTATATTTCGATCCGGAAAATTTTTATCCGTCCGATTCGGTTTGAAAATTGTATTTTAAAAATGGCTTCCGGTGTTGAAAAACGTGCTTCGCATTATCTAATTTTGCCCCCTGCTACAGTGCATCCCATAAATCTTCGATATGGTAACATTTTGGGTTTTATAGGATAAACGAAATTGTTTTACAAAGTTCCCATATTGAGTGTTTCTACATGTAAACACTATTTTGCAGATGTTTTCGTACAAACAAACGACATGCGTATTGCACCTCGTAAAAAACGGCATTATCCGTGCATTTGTTTGTTGTCGCAAGACATTAATGCCACACTCTTAGATGCGCAAAAATGCAATTAAAATTAAATGTCATTAAATATTTTGCTTTCAGAAAATTCATTACATTTATAATAAGAGCATAAATAATTTAATTGTTGTAAGTGTTGAAATAACGATATTGATGTCAACATTAGATTTTTACCTTGTGCAGATTATGTTGACATTCTGATATTTATACAGCTGATTAGGAAAACTATGTGGGGAAAATGATAAAACTAAAAAATGGAGATTAAAAAATACCAAAGTATGCGTAATTGTTTATTTGTTATTTTTTAAAAGAACATCAAAAGTATCACGATACATATCGTATCGTATTGTCTGTATCGTGATATGTATCGTATCGTGAGGCAAGTGTATCGTTGCACCCCTACCATACAAACCATTTATCTTGGAAAGTTATAAACTTTCTCCTATTTACACCAGCAGAATCTATTTCCTTTCAAAGTTAGAAATATTCAAAGTAAATAAAAATAATTTCTTATTGGGCAAACGAAAAAACAAACTAAAATGCATCATGGGTATGTTTAGAAAAGGGAACTGTTTGGTTTCGTCCCCCAAATGATTGGGGTATTTAACCCGCATGCTATGCATCGATTGTAAGCAAAGCAAACTTCAGATATATTAGCGAACAAAACGTACACAGGTTTATTTGTAATTTGCCTGAACATTACGACCTTTATTTATAGCGAATTTTAACATGAGGCGAAATAATGCATTACCCTTTAATGTCGTTTGTTTTGTTAACAAATTTTGTACATAATTTTTTTCATTGAAATTTGGCTTAATTGACTGGGAAAACTACTGCAATATCTATTATTATACATATACTTAGCATAACCATCGTTTAAAAGCATGCACAAAATTTGATATAAAATCGGACCAAGCAGCTTTAACTTTGCTAAATATTAAATTTTACTGTTCTTAATTATTTAAAGTGTTTTAAGTTAAAGTAGTTCGCCATTGTTGCCCAGGTGGGCGATGTGGCCCATGGGCCTCTTGTTTCGTTTTGTAACTTTTTTTACAGAATGCCAGAATTTATTTTAAAACATCGATGAGTAATTTTTAAAACAATGCAATGCAATGAATTTAAAACTTTTTTATAGAAGAATATTGACAATTGTTTACATACATGTATCATGTCCACACTAATATTTTTAAAATATTTTCTCTTTAGTCGTTAAATATAAATTATTTCAACAACAACTCATTTAATCCTTTGGTCAGTTGAGTTAGTTTTGCATGATTATGTAATCTGTCTATATCTAGCATCCATCGTATCTTGACACATAATTAAAAATTTTTTAATCATATTAGCAAGAGATACATGTTGAATCAAGGCGGTCATGCTTATTTATTCCGATAATCTCAGCGAGATTCGTCGAGACTGAAAAAATTTTGACAGACGTCTCTTCTGTGCCCCCAGGAATCCGGTGTCACCTGAGTGGCACAAGTCCTAGTTTGGGCGCTAGATAGATGTGTTTGTTGTTAAATGATATAATATGATTCCTATGATATAGTTTTATATGATATGATACACTATTGTTTTAATTATATGAAACAATATTATATCATATATTATATTGTAAAAAGTTACATAATAAATAATATGATTTAGATATTGTATCAATTTTTTTGTACATTATGATATGATATTGTATCATGATAATGTTATGTATAGTATTGTATATTATCATACAATATTGTATAATATGATTTTGTATTATATACTATTTTATAACATGCTATTGTTTCATATGATATTGCAACATATTGTATCACATGATATGATATTGTATAATATATATCGTATAATATGATACAATATTGTATAATTTGATATTGGTTTATATAATATATTATTTTATCACATGAAAATGTATTTTAAGATATTTTATAATATGATATTGTATCATATAATACAATATAGTATAATATGATATTATATCATATTATATAGAACTATATCACATGATATTGTATCAATTGATATGATACAATGTTGTATCTAATTATATTGTATCATATGATACAATATCCTATTATGTGTCAAATATGATACAATATCATACAATACAATATCATACTATAATATTAATATACAATATAAAAGCATATTGTACAATATTGCGATGTATTATGTGATATGATATTGTATCATATAATACTATATTGTATCATATATTATATATTTATGATATTGTATTATGTGATCAAATACAATAATGTATAACACGATACAATGTCATATCATATGTTACAATATCATATTTCATCATTATTTATTACAGTATTTTATTGTATTATATGATATATATTGTAAGTATCATAGGATGCAATATCGTATTTTATATTATTGTATTGATAAAGTTTGTATCATATAATACCGTATGAAATGAACATATGATTATTATACAATTTTTTAACATGATATAGTTATACGATATTATGTCAAAACAGTATCCATGTATATCCAAGATCATTATTAACTATGATTTTCATATAATATAAGGTGGTCTCATAAAGGTGATTCCTCATAAAGGTGATGCCTCGTCTCGGTGAGCTTTGTAATCTGTGTCATATTGATTACCTATGTTTAATAAACACATGTAACGTTATACAAAATTCAATAGCACATAAAATACTTTCAGCTCAGGTGAGCTAACAAGAGGCCCATGAGGCCACATCGCTCACCTGATCAACAATGGCTTTATATGGGTGTTCAAAGGATATTAACTTCCAATTTTCTTTATTTTAGTTCTGGCCCCCCCCCAACTTTATAAAGCGATCAAAATATGAGAGCATATAGGTAGATTTTCTTCTTCAACTTCTTACTAGTTATTGTATTTTATTTTAAAAAATCCTATATGTGAACGAAGAAAAATGTACCTTAATGCGTTCAAATTAAAAAACATTCAAAAATTTAATTGGTCTTCTGCATTATAAACGATTGTTTACTTGGCATGAACTTGTAGGATGTTTTATATAACCTTACTCACTTGATCGATGAATACACTCGAATGAAAAATAGTGTCATGTGATATATGTTAAACAGCTATTATAATCAATGCATAGGTGTCGGAATGGGGTGGGTGGGGGGTTAGCCCCCCCTTTTTTTTTTCAAAGTTAGACATAGCCATACTCAAAATCTTTTTTTTTTTTGCTTGTCAAGATTTCTGATAAGGTCTAGACCCCCCCCTCCCCACATTTTCAATTTGCTTCCGACACCACTGCAATGTATTTGACAGGATTTTACTAAGGCCCACACATTATTTTCATCTTTATTCAAAAACAACAAATGGCTACAAACCGATATGATTTTCTGTAATATTTTTAGCTCACCTGAGCTGAAAGCTCAAGTGAGCTTTTCTGATCACTTTTTGTCTGGCGTCAGTCTGTCTGTCCGTCTGTCTGTCTGTCCGTCCGTAAACTTTTTACATTTTCGACTTCTTCTCAAGAACCACTGGGCCAATTTCAACCAAACTTGGCACAAAGCATCCTTAGGTAAAGGGAATATAAGTTTGTTAAAATGAAGGGCCACACCCTCTTTCAAGGGGAGATAATAAAAAATCATTGAAAATTTGTTGGAATTTTTCAAAAATCTTCTTCTCAAAAACCATTTGGCCAGAAAAGCTGAAACTTGTGTGGAAGCATCCTCAGGTAGTGTAGATTCAAGTTTGTTCAAATCATGTTCCCCGGGGGTAGGGTGGGGCCACAATGGGGGGTCGAATTTTTACATAGGAAAATGTAGAGTAAATATTTAAAAATCTTCTTCTCTGAAACTGATCAGCCTGGAAAGCTGAAACTTGTGTGGAAGCATCCTCAGGTAATGTAGATTCAAGTTTGTTCACATCATGATCCCCAGGGGTAGGGTGGGGCCATAATGGGGGGGGGGGGTCAAATTTTTACATAGGAATATATAGAGTAAATATTTAAAAATCTTCTTCTCTGAAACTGATCAGCCAGGAAAGCTGAAACTTGTGTGGAAGCATCCTCAGGTAGTGTAGATTCAAGTTTGTTCAAATCATGATCCCCAGGGGTAGGGTGGGGCCATAATGGGGGGTCAAATTTTTACATAGGAATATATAGAGTAAATCTTTAAAGAGACAGTACAGCTGAAAACACATGTGTGAATAACTTCAGATTTACCCATTGTATCGTTAGGAAATACGAAATGACGTTGATTGTGACAGTTGAAGTACATAAAAATCCCTTTTCACATACCTAATTAATGTAATTATGAGCTTCCGGAACTTTAAGGGTCGTACAAACCGAAATAATCTTATATGGTTTATTTGTACCACGTGGATTTTGATTGACAGTAATTGACACGTGCTGAAAACTACAAGATCTTCGCCCGACTACGATCATCATGGTATACGAGGTAAAAGGGACTGTCTAAACGGAGCACATCATCACTTTCTCGATAATTTATTAATGGTTTACCAATTACAATTCATCTTAAAATAAACAGACATAATATAATTAACTTTGTCAAATTACCCCTCAAGGGGCCTCACTTACAAAACATGAATTTAGGTTGTGGCAACTCTTATGATAAACACGCAAAATACATGCTTACAAAATAATAATTGTGCCGGGTTATTTTAAGAATTTTGAAGAATTATTACCTTATTTTCTTTGCCAATTCAGTCAAGGAAGCACTGAGGCCTATCTGGTCTCTTCCTCAACATGCTGTTTTGTTTATAGTAAATACGCATGCGTAATGGTATAGAAGGTGGAACCCCATAACACGTGGCGATGTATATATGTTGTAGGTTATACCTAATTTTTGATTTTAATGAAATAATTGATTTATTTCACGGAGAAATTTGTAATTTTCTGAAAGTTTATCCATTTATGAGTAGTACAAAAATACCGAACCCGATCGGACATTTTTTTCAAGTCGGTTTTTTAATAAGATGCGCTGTACTGTCTCTTTAAAAATCTTCTTCTCAAAAACCGATCGTGCAGAAAAGCTGTAACTTGTGTGGAAGCATCCTCAGGTAGTGTAGATTCAAGTTTGTTCAAATCATGATCCCCATGGGTAGGGTGGGGCCACAATGGGGGTCAAATTTTTACATAGGAATATATAGAGTAAATCTTTAAAAATCTTCTTCTCAGAAACCGATCGTGCAGAAAAGCTGTAACTTATGTGGAAGCATCCTCAGGTAGTGTAGATTCAAGTTTGTTCAAATCATGATCCCCAGGGGTAGGGTGGGGCCAAAATGGAGGGTCAAATTTTTACATACCAACATATAGAGTAAATTTTTAAAAATCTTCTTCTCTGAAACTGATCAGCCAGAAAAGCTGTAACTTATGTGGAAGCATCCTCAGGTAGTGTAAATTCAAGTTTGTTCAAATCATGATCCCTGGGGGTAGGGTGGGGCCACAATGGGGTGGGGGGGGCGAGTTTTTATATAGGAATATATAAGGAAAAATCTTTAAAACTCTTCTTCTCAGAAACTGATTGGCCAAAAATGTTATTACTTGCGTGGAAGCATCCTCAGGTAGTGTAGATTCAAGTTTGTTCAAATCATGATCCCCAGGGGTAGGATGGGGCCACAATGGGGGGTCGAATTTTTACATAGGAATATAAAGAGAAAAATCTTTAAAAATCTTCTTCTCAGAAACCGATTGGCCAGAAAAGTTGTAACTTGTGTGAAAGCATCCTCGGTTAGGGTAGATTCAAGTTTGATAAAATTATGATCCTTATAGGTAGGGTGGGGCGTCAGTAAGAGGGGGGGGGTTGAATTTTCACATTTGAATATATAGAGAAAAATCCTTAAAAATCTTCTTCTCAAAAACCGATCATGCAGAAAAGCTGCAACTTGTGTGGAAGCATCCTCAGGTAGAGAAGATTAAAGTTTGTTTAAATCATGATCCCAGGGGGTAGGGTGGGGCCACAATTTGGGGGGGGGGGTGACAAATTTTTACATAGGAATATATAGGAAAAAATCTTTAAAAATCATCTTCTAAACACAAATTGTTTAGAAAAGCTTCAGTCAGTTCAGATAGTATAGATTAAAATTTGTCAAAATCATATTCTTCAGGAGTAGGGTTGGGCCACATGGGGGGGGGGGGGATTCCAATTTTACAAAGGAAAACATTTAAATTATTCACAAAAACTCAAATGTTATTATATATGGTTTTACTTATATGCAAACATTTTGACATATTCTTAATTCTTTAGAATTGTTTAGACTCTGGCCCCTGGACAATTCTTGGACCTCACAAGGGGTTCAAATCCATATTATAAATAGTTGTTTAAGGTAAGGTTTGCGGTTACAGGGAGATAACTCACACATTTTCATTGTGACGTAACACCAACTACCCTTTATTTCAGCTATGACGTCAAAATTTATATGACGTCATAATTGATTTCAGGTTTTTTTTACTTCGCGGGGTTTTGAAGTTTCAATAAAAGAATAACAGGACACAAGTATTTTATCAATTTACACAAAAATTAAGTCCGCATCATATGGTTTTGAATAGTGTTTTAGGAACATCAGATTACACATATTCTAAGATACATTTTTCCTGAAATCGGTGGACCTGAAAAGGTTTCAAATAAGATGTTTTCGTTTACATAATAGTAGTCCAAAATTAAGACCTTTGTTGTATTTTATTCTATTTTTTAGATAGTTCATTAGAAATTAATAAAAATGAATCATGATATAAATAGTAAAATTATTTTCGAACATTTTAAGCATAAATAACCCCCAAAATAGTCACATATAAAATGTACATATTTTCACGTAATTGTTTACATTTCATCGACATAAAAATTGGAAATCATGAACTTTGACCTTTTGTAGTTATAAGACGGGATGGGCAATATCATTTGAATTTCACGAGTAAAAAGACTTTAGTGTAGTTAACAAGAAGGAATGTAACTTTGGTACAATTCCTAAAAAATGCAAGCCGCAAACCTTACCTTAAGTCTGAGAACTTCTTGAGAACTGCAATGCTCAATATGTGATATGACTGTAAAACCACCCTGTTACAAAGGGGCTCAATGATAAACATAAGAATATGCAGGGAAATTTTTTTTTTTTAATACAGAATCTATTATACGACATTGTTCAGATATTTTGTATATGACTCCATAAAGCTGATTTTATTATGTTTATTGTTGCTCAGGTGAGCGATGTGGCCCATGGGCCTCTTGTTTTAAGAGTGATAACACATTTATCACTGTAACAGTAATGTGTCATAACTATGGAAACTGTTTTAAAGCAATCGTTTATATTTGTGTCTGAAAACCATCAAAGTTGGTGTATATTTCATATAATTCATCATATTAGGAGGGGGCCCAAGAAAGAAGTTGCAGCAAATTTTCTATAATTTTTATGTACAAGTACTTAACGTTTAGCGAGACAGTTCTGGTGATCAATCAAAATTTCAGCGTCAATCGTAAAATTATAAGCATGATACAGAGCTCGTATTTCTACTAGGTTTGAGTCAATGTTTTTGTTCACAAGAGTTTATTACATTCAACTTAAGATTTTTAAACTTGGTACTTCCTATTCAGCATTTAAAATGAAGAAATAATAACAAAAGTAACTAGAGCAAAGCTCGTTGCAAAGCAACGAGTGGGTCTTCCGTTAATGTCGAAAGAAAAGCTAAATGTTCCTGTAAGAAGCAGAGCTCTAAAACCAATACCAAGAGTTTTAAAACAAAAAGATATAAAAAATCGAATAATTCTTGGTACGACTTAACAAAATCCGAATGACTTTAAGTACGAATTAACAAAAACCTTAACGATTTCAAGAACGACTTGACAAAAAAAATCCGAATGTGTTTAAGAACGACTTAACAAATACCGAATCATTCTAGGTACGAGTTAATTTAACTTTGAACATTACACTATTTTCTTAACCAAGAATGTGGAATCAAAATTTCCGGAAAAATCAATTTTTAAACCCCTATATCTCTGTAATACATCGTCCGATTTTAAAACGGATTTCAGTTTTAAATTAAGCTTAATAAGTTGAACATTTTTGCTTCAATAATATATAACAAATTATTTTTCAGTAAATAGTTATTATTAAAAGACTTTGTAGCCCTCCTGGCCCCTAATTTGAGGGGCGAGCCCCTTTTTCTTGATATCAAATGAAAGGTCTTGCAAATATAAACATATTTTGTTCAACAACTGTTCACGAATTGTTAACCGTTCTAGAGATATCTGAACAACTGTGTTTTAGGGGCCGACCCTTAAACTCCTTAATGGGGCCACCAACAAAAAAGGTTTAGGTATTATATTATTAAAAACATTATTTTGAGCAACTTTTCTTCTACAATGCTTTTGAAAATATTTCTCCTTTTCTAGCTATTACTGATCAGAGTTTTGGACTTCTGACCCCTTGAAACCCCTAATTACGTAACATATGACTTAGGTATGGTACTGTATAGATAAATAACTGTACAAAGAATATTTTTGCTTCTATAATATATAACAAATTATTTTTCAGTAAAAAGTTATTATTAATAGACTTAAGAGCCCTCTTGGCCCCTAATTTTAGGGGCCAGCCCCTTTTTCTTGATATCAAATGAAAGATCTCGCAAATATAAACATATTTTGTTCAACAAGTGTTCAGGAATTGTTGACCGTTCTAGAGATATCTGAACTAATGTGTTTTAGGGGCCGACCCTTAAACTCCTTACTGGGGCCACCAACAAATTTTTCTTAGGTAGCATATTGTTGAGAACATTATTTTAAGCATTTTTTGTTCTACAATGCTTTTCAAAATATTTCTCCTTTTCTAGATATTAATGATCAAAGTTTTGGACTTCTGGCCCCTTGAAACCCCTAATTATGTAATATATGATTAAGGTGTGGTACTGTATAGATAAACAACTGTACAATAAACATTTTTGCTTCTATAATTGATAACAAATTATTGTTCAGTAAAGAGTTATTGCAAAAAGACTTTAGAGCCCTCTTGGCCCCTAATTTGAGGGGCCAGCCTTTTTTTCTTGATATCAAATGAAAGCCCGTGAAAATTGAAACAACTTTTGCATTACATGTTTTAACAAAATATTTATACATCAAAAGATATTAGAGAAAATGTTCGAAAATTTCGTGAAAAAATTTGGTGCTAATTTTCAGGTTCAGGCGAGCTTCGAGGCCTTGCGCAATTTTAATAATTGGAAGCAGGGGGGTACAACTTCAGACTTTAATCTACCATCCCGGAAAAATTTCAAGCTTCTATCTTGATTAGTTTCGGAGGAGATGCGTGGACAAAATGACCCTTAAAAATTTACAAAATCGTCAATATCTGAAACCGGAAGTTACGTCATCATTTGAAAATTTGATAATATGTTGCGCCGATGATGCTTAATCAGTCCTGAAAATTTCGTGCAAATCGGTTGAATAATTTTTGAGAAATAACGCTCCAAAAAAGTCAGAAAAAGAAAAAAAAGAATAATAACTAGAGCAAAGCTCGTTGCAAAGCAACGAGTGGGTCTTCCGTTAATGTCGAAAGAAAAGCTAGATGTTCCTGTAAGAAGCAGAGCTCTAAAACCAATACCAGGAGTTTAAAAACAAAAAGATATAAAAAATCGAATAATTCTTGGTACGACTTAACAAAATCCGAATGACTTTAAGTACGAATTAACAAAAACCTTAACGATTTCAAGAACGACTTGACAAAAAAATCCGAATGTGTTTAAGAACGACTTAACAAATACCGAATCATTCTATGTACGAGTTAATTTAACTTTGAACATAACACTATTTTCTTAAACAAGAATGTGGAATCAAAATTTCCGGAAAAATCAATTTTTAAACCCCTATATCTCTGTAATGCATCGTCCGATTTTAAAACGGATTTCAGATTTAAATTAAGCTTAATGAGGTGAACATTTTTGCTTCAATAATATATAACAAATTATTTTTCAGTAAATAGTAATTATTAAAAGACTTTGTAGCCCTCCTGACCCCTAATTTGAGGGGCCAGCCGCTTTTTCTTGATATCAAATGAACGGTCTCGCAAATATAAACATATTTTGTTCAACAACTGTTCACGAATTGTTAACCATTCTAGAGATATCTGAACAACTGTGTTTTAGGGGCCGACCCTTAAACTCCTTAACAGGGCCAAAGACAAAAAATTTAAAGGTAGCATAAGGTTGACAACATTATTTTGAGCAACTTTTCTTCTACAATGTTTCACAAAATATTTCTCCTTTTTCAGATATAAATGATCAAAGTTTTGGACTTCTGGCCCCTTAAAACCCCTAATTACGTAACATATGATTTCAGTATGGTACTATGTAGATAAACAGCTGCACAATAAACATTTTTGCTTCTATACTTAATAACAAATTATTTTTCAGTAAAGAGTTATTAATTAAATTCTTTAGAGCCCTCTTAGCCCCTTATGTGAGGGGCCAGCCCCTTTTTTATGATATCAAATGAAAGAACGTGTAAACCTGAACAACTTTTGCATTACATGTCTTAACAAATTATTTACACATTCAGAAATAATTTAGAAAATGTGCAAAAATTTTGTGAAAAAATTTGGTGCCAATTTTCGAGCTCGGGCGAGCTTCGGCGCCTTGCGCATTTTCCACAATATCAAACCCAGAGAATCATCTACAGACTGTCATCTACTATCCCTGAAAGTTTCATGTTTTTATCTTTATTAGTTTTGGAGGAGTTAGGTGGACAAAATGGTCCTTAAAAATTCACTAAATCCTCAAAATCTCAAACCGGAAGTGACGTCATCATCCCAAAATTTTATAAACTCAAGTACTTTTGATGTTCTATCAGTCCTGCAAATTTTATGCAAATCGGTCCAGTAGTTCACGAGTAATAGCGTCCGGAAAAAGTCAGAAAAAAAATAATAATAATAAAAACTAGAGCAAAGCTCGTTGCAAAGCAACGAATGGGTCTTCCGTTTATGTCGAAAGTAAAGCTTAAAGTTTCTCTAAGAAGCAGAGTTCTTAAACCAATAAACATAACTAAATAAAACAAAAAGAAAAAAAATCGAATTATTTTTGGTACGAGTTCACAAAATCCGAATGATTCTAAGTACGAATTAACAAAAACATTATCAACTTAGCAAATACAAATCCGAATGTGTTTTAGTACGATTTAACAATTATCGAATTATTTAAGGTACGAGTTAATTTAACTTTGAGCATAACACTATTTTCTTTACCAAGAATGTGAAATCAAAATTTCCGGAAAAGTCAATTTTTAAACACCTATATCTCTGTAATGCATTGGTCGATTTTAAAACGGATTTCAGTTTTAAATTAAGCTTAATAAGCTTTTACTTTTGCTTTTATGATTTATAACAAATTATCGCTCTGAAAAAGGTTACTATAAAGACTTCGTAGCCCTCCCGGCCCCTAATTTGAGAGGTCAGCCCCTTTTTCTTGATATCAAATGAAAGGTCTCGCAAATATAAACATATTTTGTACAACAAGTGTTCACGAATTGTTAACCGTTATAGAGATATCGGAACAACTGTGTTTTAGGGGCCGACCGTTAAACTCCTTACTGGGGCCACCAACGAAAAATTTTGTTAAGAACATTATTTTGAGCAACTTTTGTTCTACAATGCTTTTCAAAATATTTCTCCTTTTCAAGATAATAATGATCAAAGTTTTGGAATTCTGGCCCCTTCAAACTCCTAATTACGTAACATATGACTTTGATATGGTTCTGTATAGATGAACAGCTGTACAATGAACATTTTTGCTTCTATAATTATTAACAAATTATTTTTCAGTAAAGAGTTATAATAAAAATACTTTAGAGCGCTCTTGGCCCCTAATTTGAGGGGCCAGCCCCTTTTTCTTGATATTAAATAAAAGATCTCATTAATATAAACATATTTTGTTAAATAAGTGTTCAGAAATTGTTGACCGATTTGGGGGTATCTCAACAAAAGTGTTTTAGGGGCCGACCCTTAAACACCTTACTTGGGCCATAAACCATAAATTTTAAGGTCCAATGTTCTTAAGAACATTATTTTAAGCAACTTTTATTCAACATTGCCTTTTAAAATATTTCTCCTTTTGAAGATATTAATGATCAAAGTTTTGGTCTTCTGGCCCCTTGAAACCCCTAATTACGTAACAAATGTTTAAAATAAGGTACTGTGTAGATAAGCAACTGTACAATGAACATTTTTGCTTCTATAATTAATAACAAATTATTGCTCAGTAAAGAGTTAAGAATAAAAGACTTTAGAGCCCTCCTGGCCCCTAATTAAAGGGGCCAGCCCCTTTTTATTAAAACAAAACAAAAGCCCGTGTAAATCCTAACAACTTTTGCATTACATGTTTTAACAAATTATCTACAGGTAAATAGATATTTTGCAAAACGTGTTAAAATTTTGCCAAAAATTTTGGTGCTAATTTTCGACCTCGGGCGAGCTTCGGCGCCGTGCGCATTTTCCACAATGTCAAATACAGAGGATCATCTACAGACATCCACCTACATATTCCTGAAAGTTTCACGTTTCTATACCCCTTAGTTTCGGAGGAGTTACGTGGACAAAATGGCCCTTAAAAATTCACAAAATCTTCAAAATCTCAAACCGGAAGTGACGTCATCAGCTCAAAATTTTATAATCGCAAGCACGTTTTAGATTCTATCAGACCTGTAAATTTGGTGAAAATCGATCAAATAGTTTTTGAGTTATAGCTCTCGAAAAATGTCAGAGGAAAAATAATATAAAACTAGACACGATCTCGTTGCGAGCAACGAGGAGGTCTTCCGTCCGATTTTTAGAAGGTGATATGACGTCATCGACTTTAATTTTCGACAACAAAACATGATCTGGAAAAAGGAGTTGAGTACTAATGCCTACCTGTAATGTTTTTTATAAGTTCTATTACGTTGCTTTTTTAAATACTTTTTAAATTAATCGTTTTTACATCTGGGCCCTAAAAACCCTAATTATTACGTAAAGCATGAGAAAATCATTATATTGTTAGGATATATAAACGTATTATATCTAATTTTGCTTTTATAACCTATTACAAAACATCTCTCAGTAAATAACTATATATATATAAAAGACTTTAGGTCCATCTTGATCTCTAATTTGAGGGGTCAGTCCTTTTGATATCAAATGAAAGGTCGTTTAATTTTAAACACATTTTGTTCAACAAGTGTTTAGAAATTCATTACCGTTCCTGAGATAAATGGGAAAAATAGTTTTATGGGCTGATCCCTTATCTCCTTATAGGGGCCGTTTAACGACATTTTGAAAGTTGAATATTGTTTAGTACATCATTTTGAGCATCTTTTATTCTATACTGCATTTTCAAAGATATTTCATTTCTGAAATTTGGGTGATTAAAATGTTGGACATTTGACCTCTGAAAACATCTAATTACGTAACGCATGATAAAATCATTACATTGTTTGGATACATAACTGTAAGGTAACATATCTCTTTCATGACCTTTCATAAAATATATCTAAGTAAAGAGCTATAGATAAAAGACTTTAGAGCCCTCTGGTCCCTCCCTTAATTTGAGAGGCAAAACCCCTCTTCTTGATATCAATTTAAGGTCAAATATCAAATGATATATGGTAGATCAAAATTTTGGACGTTAAACCCCTAAGAAGCTAATACATGTGATACATGATAAAATCAATAGATACAGTTTAGTTCGACTTAAAATTTGAAATGTTGTTTACCTCACGTGATTTTGAATGATAAGAGTTGTGTTCAAGTTCAAGTTCTTTATTCCATGAGACAAATATTTTATAGGTTATACGTGTAAACATACATTTCAAATATAATAGGATAGCAATATACAAAGTGTACATTATCAATTTTGATTATTCACATTAATAGTTCGATGCTTGTTGGCATAATATAGATATTTCCCTAAATTACAATGTTCTTTAGTATTTGAGAAGACAGTAACTGTATAACTTTATACACACTTGGTTTTCGGGAGTAGTATTTTTTAATATACTTTTCTCTTAAACTACAAAGTGATGGACAAAAATGTAAAAAAATGAAATTCATCTTCAATATCATTTAAGTTACAAAAGTCACATTTTCGACAATCACGTGTTAAATAACATACCTCCCTGGTTCAATCTTTACGTCATGTGAAGACAACCGTAATCGTGTAATTAATTTACGATATTTCACATGAATTGATTTCTTTAGATAAACTTGTAAACAAAAGTAATCAACAACAAGAGTTGTGAATGGAATTGGAGATCATTTGGAGAAATAAACAGGTATTGAAATATTTCATGCACAGTATCATGCACATGGCAAATAAAGTGTCTTACACATGTAAATCTAAATGTTAAAGCTGCTTGGTCCGATTTTCAATAAAATAATTGTACGCTTTTAACGATAGTTATGCTAAGTATGTGTGTAAAAATATACGTTGCAGTAGGTTTCCCGGTCAATTAAGCCATATTTCAATGAAAATATAATGTACATGTTGAAACTTGTTGAATCCGGATGTTGTGTATTCCCGCATGCTGTCCAATCCGGCGACATTATTCAGCCCCTAGATATTTTCATATCATTTTTGTTTAAAAATAGTCTCGTTCAACCAGACGCTCGGCTGTCTCCGTAAATCTCCGACGAGCAGAGAGTCTGGTAAAGCGTCACGTTAATGTTTGTAACGTCAAAACGAGGCTTACCAAAATACTGGTATTGAATTTGATTGGTTGAAAGAAACACACCTGTTATAACATGTAAACAATGACAGAAGCAAATATTTATGATGGAATGAATTTGCCGTTTAAACTGAAAGATCTACGACTGGAAAGTTTAAAAACGGTTTTAAATGGAAAGGATTTTATTTGCAGTGTTACCTTACGGGATAGGGTAAAACCAATAATTAATCTATTTTATAACCGCTTCGTCGAACTAAGTTCAGCCATGTTTAATGAGTCTGTGGAAAGCGAATAAGAAGAATAAGACTAAATCGACGTAAGTTCCATAATTTTCACGGCAATAAAATAAAGTTCTGTATATCACACAAATCCTTAACCGGCACACATATGACAACGATTCAAAATGAAACTAAATCAGCGCCCCCTATCGGTAGCGGTTATCAACGTGACGCTTTACCAGACTCTCTGCTCGTCGGAGATTTACGGAGACAGCCGAGCGTCTGGTTGAACGAGACTAGTTTAAAAAATGTTGTGCAATCCGGATATTGTCTATTCTGTAAACCGGCCGCGATGAAAAAACCGGCTGCTTATAAATTAGTGAGAGTTATCTCCCGTAGTCCGGCTACTTATCGATCGGTCGGCCTTCTGGCCTTCTGCGAGGTAATTAATGCTCAATTATCGACCAGTTTTTCTGTCGTTGTTATTGGTTTAAACAACTGTGAATATAGATCCAAACTAGCAACTCCTTTCAGTTTATACCGTTAAGTCTTGCTATAAATAAATACGCATTTTTTGCCAAAATAAGATAGTTAGATTAAAGGTCACCCCATTTTTTTTCAGGCCGTGATTCAGGAAACTGCGGGAGTACGTTTGTTATCCCTGTTGTATGGCTACACGTACAGAGTTGCTTATTATTCTGTCAAAATGCTCAATTTCTTTTTTTGTAGGTGTTGTACTATACAGAACGTTCTTTACGCGATCGCGCCGAGCGCTTCCTTTGGAGAAAAACAGTCCTAATCAGACAACAAATACATAATACAGACGTTTTATTAAATATTCTTTCATAATCAGTAACAAAAAACAGAATTTAATTAATGAGAGAAAAATTTCAGCAATAAGTTTGCTTTTTAATGAATCAGACCACCATTGAGAAGGTGTGACCCTTATTCTTTTACGGCCTGAATGTAAATAAAATAACTTGTTTAAAAATGGTTTGTTTTATAGTGCCGGCACCTACCGCAAGCATATAACATTGTAACACTTTAACTGCCTTATCTCGAACGCTTTTATATATTATTCAACTTTTACTTAATACACTCGCTTAATTCTCTCTCTCTCTCTCTCTCTCTCTCTCTCTCTCTCTCTCTCTCTCTCATAAACAGAATTATCACAGATTAGAGATACTTAAGATGTGTGTGTTGGTATAAAATCATGTTGTTAATATCGCCTATATTTTGTTGAATTGGTTAGTGTAGTGCATTAAATTCTCACCAGCAAAATGTCAGAAATAGACACAGGTAAATGTGTTTACATTTCAACTCGTACGATTATTAAACGTTGTACATGTATTATATTTATTGATGGCAATTTTTTTATTTTATTTTACGCACTATGATTTAAATCAATGGTTTGATGCATCGTTAACCAATATAATTGAAAATGAAAATAATTTTACAAAGAATCAATGAGCATTCAAATGTTTGATAACGTATAAACACGAGAAGCATGTGTCCTATACTACAGCGAATCGGTTGTCCACTAGCGCGACATCTCCTCGGTCTGTGTTATGTAAATGTACACTCAACGTGGTAAGTTGAAAATGTTTGCAGTTTTATAACTGAATTTTATCTTTTAACAATAAAACTATTTTATGACAAAGACAAGATCACCAAGAACAGCTTTTTTCAATGACAGTCATACTATATATATTTTTTTTATTACGAGACCAAAACCGCATTCCTTCGCAAATAAAATCTTTTCTCATTTACTATTGCTACATAAATAAACCCATGTGTGCATTACAGCATTGCGCAAATCTTGTGTATTGGATAACGGTAGACCGCTCGCTAGTCCAGTCGCGACCTATTTCCTCGGCCGCGGGCAAGTGATCGGATACTATATAATTGTTTTCACACACAGCTCGGAATCCAGCTAGATTTTAACTGCGACTCAAATGCATTGCATAGAAGCAGTTCTTTTATCCATAATGTGTTTCACTAGAAAAGAATTAAACTGTTTAAATACTTTCCTCGTGTAAGCTGGCACACTGTCTTTGGTAGTAGGTAAAGGTAAAATCTTTTTTTATTTACTATTAAAATAGTTAAAATCGGAATTTTTGTGTTTGCAGCTAAATAAATAAACTAATTTGTGCATTACAGGAAAGCGCAAATCTTGTGTATTGGATAACGGTAGACCGCTCGCTAGTCCAGCTGCGACCTATTTTCTCGGCCGCGGGCAAGGGATCGGATACGTAATTGTTCACATACATAGCTCCGAATCCAGTTAGTTTTAAAATGCGACTAAAATGCATTGCATAGAAGCAGTTCTTTTATCCATAATGTGTTTCACTAGAAAAGAATTAAAATGTTTAAACACTTTCCGTATGTAAACTGGTACCCTTTATGTTAGTTATACAAATACCCAGTTTATTTGCCAAATAAAACACAAATACATGATAACAAGTCTAGCTTTTTACACTCATATTACCCAATACCCGAACGAAATATTATTTTTACAACATTAATAAGATCATAATGAACAACTTTTGCAGCGACAGCCATATCGAAATCTTTACCGCTTTTGAGTTATAAAGTGAAAACTTTCAAGGGTTCTAGGTCCTTAATTTGAGGGGCCAGCCCCTTTTTCTTGATGTCAAACAAAAGATCCTGTAAAACAAAATTTTTATTGCTCAACATGTCTTAACAAAATATTTTCGAGAGAAGAGATACAAAAAGAAAACCAAGAAAAATCACAACATTTTTTATATCTCAATATTCGGGTCCAGGCGAGCTTCGGCGCCTTTTGTGCCAGACATAAATGATTCACTTTATGCAAAACTACAATCATTCGTCTACAATTCCTGAAAATTTGAACTCGATATCTTTTATCGTTTAGGAGGAGTTCGAGTGACAAGACGACCCCCTGAAAATCGTTAAAACGTCATTATCTCAAAAACGGAAATGACGTCATCAAAATAAAAAAATATATATTAAGTTCAGATCACTATCTATAAGATCTGAAAGTTTCATGAAAATCGGCCGAGCCATTTCCGAGAAATCGCGTGCACAAATTTTGTAAGAAAAAAAAAAATAATAATAATAGGGAAAAAGAAACCGAACGAAAACAATAAGGTCTTCCGTTGGAAAACGGAAGACCTTAATAATAATAAAAAGAAACCGTAGAATAACAAGAGGGTCTTCCGTTGGAAACGGAAGACCCTAATAATCAATAGAATAACAAGAGGGTCTTCCGTTGGAAACGGAAGACCCTAACTAGATGAGATCTCGTTGCGAGCAACGAGTGGGTCTTCCGTCCAATTTTTCAGCAGATGAAATGAAATGAGATTTTTGACTGAGATTTAAATCTGTTTGATTTCATGTTAACTCGATTTAAATGCGTTTGAAATTTCGAAAATCCTATAATTCATACAAGGATTTTGAACAAGATGTCATCCAATCAAACGCAGAATTGCAAGCGCAACTTAGATATCATGTTTAAAATTAAAATTAGTCTGAAGTCATTGTAACACAATTTAAATGAGTTAAAGTTTTTGAAAAATAAAATTTCCATCCTAGAAATTCGAAAAAGATGTCATTAGACGAAGAATTATAAGCGCAACTTAGATATCATGTTTTCAAATTAGTTTGATGTTTTTTTAACACGATTTAAAAGAGTTTAAAAATTTTGAAAAATCTAAATTTCATCCGATCAATTCGAGAAAGATGTCATCAGACGCAGAATCGCAAGCGCAACTTAGATATCCTGTTTTAAAATTAGTTTAAGGTCATTTTAACACGATTTAAATGAGTTTAAAAATTTTGAAAAATTAAATTTCATCCAATCAATTCGAGAAAGATGTCATCAGACGTAGAATCGCAAGCGCAACTTAGATATTATGTTTTAAAATTAGTTTGAGGTCATTTTAACACGATTTAAATGAGTTTAAAAATTTTGAAAAATTAAATTTCATCCAATCAATTCGAGAAAGATGTCATCAGACGTAGAATCGCAAGCGCAACTTAGATATTATGTTTTAAAATTAGTTTGAGGTCATTTTAACACGATTTAAATGAGTTTAAACTTTTTGAAAAATTTAAATTTCATCCAATTAATTCGAGAAAGATGTCATCAGACGTAGAATCGCAAGCGCAACTTAGATATCATATTTTAAATTTAGTCAGAGATCATTTTAACCCGATTTAAAAGAGTTTAAAAATTTTTAAAAATCTAAATTTCATCCGATCAATTCGAGAAAGATGTCATCAGACGCAGAATCGCAAGCGCAACTTAGGTATCATGTTTTAAAATTAGTTTAAGGTCATTTTAACACGATTTAAATGAGTTTAAAAATTTTGAAAAATTTAAATTTTATCCGATCAATTCGAGAAAGATGTCATCAGACGCAGAATCGCAAGCGCAACTTAGATATCATGTTTTCAAATTAGTTTGAGGTCATTTTAACACCATTTAAATGAGTTTAAAAATTTTGAAAAATTTCAATTTCATCTAATCAATTCGAGAAAGATGTCATCAGACGCAGAATCGCAAGCGCAACTTAGATATCATGTTTTAAAATTAGTTTGAGGTCATTTTAACACGATTTAAATCAGTTTAAAAATTTTGCAAAAATTAAATTTCATCCAATCAATTCGAGAAAGATGTCATCAGACGTAGAATCGCAAGCGCAACTTAGATATCATATTTTAAAATTAGTTTAAGGTCATTTTAACACGATTTAAATGAGTTTAAAAATTTTGAAAAATTTAAATTTCATCCGATCAATTCGAGAAAGATGTCATCAGACGCAGAAACGCAAGCGCAACTTAGATGTCATGTTTTCAAATTAGTTAAAGGTCATTTTAACACGATTTAAATGAGTTAAAAAAATTTGAAAAATTAAAATTTCATCCAATTAATTCGAGAAAGATGTCATCAGACGCAGAATCGCAAGCGCAACTTAGATATCATGTTTTAAAATTAGTTTGAGGTCATTTTAACACGATTTAAATGAGTTTAAACTTTTTGAAAAATTTAAATTTCATCCAATAAATTCAAAAAAGATGTCATCAGACGCAGAATTGCAAGCGCAACTTAGATATCATATTTTAAATTCAGTCAGAGATCATTTTAACACGATTTAAATGAGTTAAAAAATTTTGAAAAATTTAAATTTCATCCAATCAATTCGAGAAAGATGTCATCAGACGTAGAATCGCAAGCGCAACTTAGATATTATGTTTTAAAATTAGTTTGAGGTCATTTTAACACGATTTAAATGAGTTTAAACTTTTTGAAAAATTTAAATTTCATCCAATAAATTCAAAAAAGATGTCATCAGACGCAGAATTGCAAGCGCAACTTAGATATCATATTTTAAATTCAGTCAGAGATCATTTTAACACGATTTAAATGAGTTAAAAAATTTTGAAAAAAATTAAATTTCATCCAATCAATTCGAGAAAGATGTCATCAGACGTAGAATCGCAAGCGCAACGTAGATATTATGTTTTAAAATTAGTTTGAGGTCATTTTAACACCATTTAAATGAGTTTAAACTTTTTGAAAAATTTAAATTTCATCCAATCAATTCGAGAAAGATGTCATCAGACGCAGAATCGCAAACGCAACTTAGATATCGTATTTTAAAATTAATCTGAGGTCATTTTAACATGATTTAAATGAGTTTAAAAATTTTGAAAAATTTCAATTTCATCCAATCGATTCGAGAAAGATGTCATCAGACGTGGAATCGCAAGCGCAACTTAGATATTATGTTTTAAAATTAGTGTGAGGTCATTTTAACACGATTTAAATGAGTTTAAAAATTTTGAAAAATTAAAATTCCATCCGATCAATTCGAGAAAGATGTCATCAGACGCAGAATCGCAAGCGCAACTTAGATATCCTGTTTTAAAATTAGTTTAAGGTCATTTTAACACGATTTAAATGAGTTTAAAAATTTTGCAAAAATTAAATTTCATCCAATCAATTCGAGAAAGATGTCATCAGACGTAGAATCGCAAGCGCAACTTAGATATTATGTTTTAAAATTAGTTTGAGGTCATTTTAACACGATTTAAATGAGTTTAAACTTTTTGAAAAATTTAAATTTCATCCGATCAATTCGAGAAAGATGTCATCAGACGCAGAATTGCAAGCGCAACTTAGATATCATATTTTAAATTCAGTCAGAGATCATTTTAACATGATTTAAATGAGTTAAAAAATTTTGAAAAATTTAAATTTCATCCAATCAATTCGAGAAAGATGTCATCAGACGCAGACTCGCAAGCGAAACTTAGATATCATGTTTTAAAATTAGTCTGATGTCATTTTAACACGATTTAAATGAGTTTAAAAATTTTGAAAAAATTAAATTTCATCCAATCAATTCGAGAAAGATGTCATCAGACGTAGAATCGCAAGCGCAACTTAGATATCATGTTTTAAAATTAGTTTGAGGTCATTTTAACACCATTTAAATGAGTTTAAAAATTTTGAAAAATTTCAATTTCATCCAATCAATTCGAGAAAGATGTCATCAGACGCAGAATCGCAAACGCAACTTAGATATCGTATTTTAAAATTAATCTGAGGTCATTTTAACACGATTTAAATGAGTTTAAAAATTTTGAAAAATTTCAATTTCATCCAATCGATTCGAGAAAGATGTCATCAGACGTAGAATCGCAAGCGCAACTTAGATATTATGTTTTAAAATTAGTGTGAGGTTATTTTAACACGATTTAAATGAGTTTAAAAATTTTGAAAAATTAAAATTTCATCCGATCAATTCGAAAAAGATGTCATCAGACGCAGAATCGCAAGCGCAACTTAGATATCATGTTTTAAAATTAGTTTGAGGTCATTTTAACACGATTTAAATGAGTTTAAACTTTTTGAAAAATTTAAATTTCATCCAATCAATTCGAGAAAGATGTCATCAGACGCAGAAATGCAAGCGCAACTTAGATATTATGTTTTATAATTAGTTTGAGGTCATTTTAACACGATTTAAATGAGTTTAAAAAATTTGAAAAATTTAACTTTCATCCAATCAATTCGAGAAAGATGTCATCAGACGCAGAATTGAAAGCGCAACATAGATATAATGTTTTAAAATCAATCTGGGGTCATTTTAACACGATTTAAATGAGTTTAAATTTTTTGAAAGATTTAAATTTCATCCAAATAATTCAAAAAAGACATCACCAGACGCAGAATTGGAAGCGCAACTTAGATATCATAATTAAGACTAAGTGTAAGTTCATTTTAACACGATTTAAATAGGTTTAAAAAAATTTTAAAATTTAAATTTCATTCAATTATTTCGTGAAAGATGTCATCAGACGTAGAATTGCAAGAGGAACTTAGATATCATGTTTTTAAAATAGTCTGAAGTCATTTTAACACGATCCTAATGAGTTTCAACTTTAAAAAGAAATATTTAAATTTCATTCAATGAAGATAGATGTCAGTTTTTTTAGTAGATGAGATATAATCCATCATTTCAAAGATAACATCATGAATATAAGCAAAACATTAGTGAAAAAATTTTGCGGCACTCGGGGCTTGAACCCGGGTCGCCTGGTCATATGTCCACGACTCTAACGACTGAGCTACTCGGACTCTCGCTTCACAACTTTGCTCCTTGATATCTCGAGAATGCGTTGATCGATTTTAAAACAAATTACATATTCTGAATCGGTGAAAGGGTCACTATAAAGTGTAAAAATTTCAAAGAGAAATATTAAAAAATGAAAAAGTTGAAAAATTCAATTTTTCTAATTTTCTTCCTGTGACAACCGGAAGTAACGGTGGACATTCTCTTGACCGAGGTACATTAGAAAAACGATAGATCTATCATCTCTGAAAATTCCAGCCCTATATCTTTACTCGTTTTTGAGAAACCTGACAGACAAAATTGACTTTTTAAAATCGTAAATGGACGATAACTTCCGACCGGAAGTGTATTTTTAAAAATTGAAAAAAACCTATCAACTTTAGATAAAAAGACGTCAATTTTTAAAATTTGGCTGAAATCGAACCAGGCATCTCCGAGAAATCGTCTGCACAAAATCGGTAAGAAAAAAAAAGAATAATAAGAAAAGTGAAAAAGAAACAATAGAATAGAAGGGTCTTCCGCTGAAGACGGAAGACCCTAATAATAAAGAAAAAGAAACCGTAGAATAACAAGAGGGTCTTCCGTTGGAAACGGAAGACCCTAAAAAGAACAAAAGCATGGCCTCAGCTCTGTGTGCAAACAGAAAATTGCGAACAAAGCTCTGTTTCTTGCTTATAATTCAAAAGTAAGTAATTAAAAAATTGTAAACAATTAACAGAAGAAACGTGCACTACAACAAAGAAAGATCACAATTTATTTTTCATCATATATATCCCTATATCTAGCAGCGAAAACAATCTGAAAATGCTGAGCATCTTAACAAAACACGTTGCATTATTCAACCATTACGTAGAGATCGTACTGAATTACCAATTAAATGTATAGTATTTTATAATATGTTGTAAGTGCATCAGATTTTGCTCATTTTGCGCAGATAAACAATCAGCTGTCTGATTTACCGAAGTCTATATTTGATTTGATACATAAAAATTCCAAAATACAGGCGATAGTTCCCCTCAAGTAACGAAAATGAAACGAGAATCAAAACAAGCTAATACCAATGTCACAAGTTAAAATGTCAACGCATTGAAATATTTAACCTCAATTTACTTCACAAAATCGGCACAAATCGGTGTTGCATGTTTCAAATATTCTCTTCGCACAAAGTTTTGCAAAACCAGCAAATTCATCTTTGTCAGTTTAACCCCTGTGTCACGCGTTCATCATGGCTGCTTCGAACAAATTACTTCTGTTTTCGAGGTGTGGAATACCGAACCCGAAGTTATAAACTGATTGACAGCTATTATTTCTTTATTATTAGTTATGTAAATTACTCAAATTTGAAACTGAATTAGCCTATAATTTTTGCAATTTATATTTTCCTTTCCATAAGGATTATGTTTGCTAAATTACGTTGAATTTGACTCATTAGTTCTTGAGAAGAAGATTTTTAGCTCACCAAGACGAAGTCGGGGGGAGCTTATGCTATACCCTCGGCGTCGGCGTCCGGACCTGGTTAAAGTTTTTGTTGCAGGTCCTGTATCTAAGTTATTACTTGTCCTATCTTCACCAAACATGGATGATGCATCTTGACCTACTTATGGACTTGAAAGACTTGAATGCTGAATCAGGGCCATGAGTTTCAGATGCTAGAGGAGGTTAAGGTTTTTGGAGCAGGTTAAAGTTTTTGGTGCAGGTGCCCTTTGATAGCAATTTCTAAGTTAGTCACTGGTCCTAACTTTACCAAACTTGCATGGATGGTGCATCTTATGATACTGATGCACCAGACATGCTTTAATGCTGAATCTGAGCCATTATAAGGTTTCAGATGCTGGATGAGGTTAAGGTTTTTAGAGCTGGTTAAAGTTTTTGTAGCAGGTGCCCTTTGATGGTTATATCTTAATTATTACTGGTCCTAACTTCACTAAACTTGCATAGATGGTGCGTTTTATGATAGGATGCACCTGGCAGGCTTGAATGCTGAATCTGAGCCATAGGTTTCGGATGCTGGATGAGGTTAAGGTTTTTAGAGCTGGTTAAAGTTTACTGGTTCTAACTTCACCAAACTTGCATGGATGATGCATCTTATGATACTGATGCACCTGGCAGGTTTGAATGCTGAATCTGAGCCGTAGGTTTCAGATGCTGGATGAGATTTGTTTTTTTGGAACAGGTCACATATTTTATAGATAATAGCTTACATAGTTGATTTAACTATAATATTAATAAACCGCAGAGGTAGCTTCAGATGCAGATCTCCATTATCAAGGATGCTTAAAAAATTCTCCTATCTCAAACCTGCTTGATAGATGTGTTCGATGTTAAATGATATAATATGATTCCTATGATATAGTATTGTATGATATGATACACTATTGTTTTATATGATACAATATTATATCATATATTATATTGTAAAAAGTTATATGATATGATATGATATTGTATCAATTTTTTTGTACATTATAATATGATATTGTATCATGATATTGTTATGTATAGTATTTTTTATTATGATACAATATTGTATAATATGATATTGTATAATATACTATTTTATCACATGCTATTGTTTCATATGATATTGCAACATATAATTTTTATCATATGATATGATATTGTATAATATATATCGTATCATATGATACAATATTGTATAATATGATATTGTTTTATGTAATATATAATTATATCACATGAAAATGTATTATATGATATTGTATAATATAATATTGTATCATATAATACAATATATTATGATATTGTATCAATTGATATGATACAATGTTGTATCTAATTTTATTGTATCATATGATACAATATCCTATTATGTATCAAATATCATACAATATCATACAATACATTATATCATACTTTGATATTATACAATAATATCATATGTTACAATATTGTGATGTATTATGTGATATGATTTTGTAACATATATTATTATACTGTATCATATAATATCAATATCATAATATATTATGATATTATATTATATGATCAAATACAATAATGTATAACAAGATACAATGTCATATCATATGTTACAATATCATATTTCATCATTATTTATTACAGTATTTTATTGTATTATATGATATATATTGTAGGTATCATAGGATGCAATATCGTATTTTTTATTATTGTATTGATAAACATTGTATCATATAATACCGTATGAAATGAACATATGATTATTATACAATTTTTTAACATATGATATTGTTATACGATATTGTGTCAAAACAGTATCCATGTATATCCAAGATCATTATTTACTATGATTTTCAAATAATATGATAAAGGTGGTCTCGTAAAGGAAATTTCTCATAAAGGTGATGCCTCGTCTCGGTGAGCTTTGTAATCTGTGATTACCTATGTTTTAAAATGCACCCCCCTTTTTTACAGTTTCGAGGTTTTCTCCGCTTTGAATATAATCTGGTCTTTTATTTTTCCAATTTATATTCACCTTCTTATAACGTTGCTTTGTGCCAAATTTGGTTGAATTTGGTCAAGTGGTTTTAGAGAAGAAGTTCAAAATGTAAAAACTTTACAGACGGACGGACGGACAGACGGACGACGGACAACGGGTGATCAGAAAAGCTCACTTGAGCTTTCAGCTCAGGTGAGCTAAAAACTGCTTCTTCTTACTTTCGCTTTCCCTGTTGTAACCAAGGGTTGATGCATGTTGAATATTATAATTCACCTCGTGATTTCTCACCTCAGGTAACTTTGTGAATACAAAATTCTATCACGTGACGTGTAAGGTAGCAAGGGACAGTTTCAGATAAAGTACCCGTCAATATTTTTGTAAAATTGAGAGTTGCTGTACTTGAAGGCTTATGAGTGTTGCTAAAATTCATGAAATTATTTATAATGATTATCATTATTTAGAGGGATGTCTCTTGTTGAAATTGACATGCAATATGTAGGCCCCATATGTTAGGTACATGAGAATCAGAAGTAAAATGTGAAACCGCGGCTATGACTGTTGTGTTGACTTTATACAGTGAAATTGCAAGTGACAGACGGGAGGTAAAATAACACAAAAAGTAGGTGGATGGGACATTGTAAACTATACATGGGTAAGTTTCTGACATGTGATGGTGCAACATGCACACGGTACGGAAGGTCAACCCTTTGCAGGGAATTAGCTGGGGGAGGTCTAAAAAGCTGAAAAATCATGAAAAATTAGCAAAATATGAAAGGGTCAAAATCTCATAAAATCCAGTATGTAGAAAATTTTACAGGTTTTGACTAGTAATTTTCTTCAGAAATAAGTGATTGACCCTTAAACAAGTGAATTATAGGTATTTGTGCTCAATGGGAACTGAGGAAATTCTAGTTACAGAGTTCCGAAGACACGCATCCCCTGGCTACAATGAATTGTATCAAAAAAACTGTCCCATGCCACCTAAGGTAGCATGTTATGTGCTAACTAGGACAATGTTTTCGAACACGTTAAGTTGTCAAGCATTCGTTTAAAGTCTTCTGTACTTACATGGGCGTGGTCTAATTGTTGAAACCATAGTAAATAGTATACTTGTACCATAAATAATTAATAGGGTTATGGTAAAAGAGTGATCACATACATTTTTATACCTGACATTGTTATTCATGCTAGTCTAATTTTAGTACCATTCTGATAATGTCAGTTCCACCTCTCATGCATATTAATATTAATCGTATGTTCGATCAAGGGCAGATAAGCGAATAGTTTCTTTTTTCGAAAGTTGTAAGAAGAAAAGCATAAAATGAGTTTATTGTATCACAGTCTAAAATCCTAATTCATGTTGGAAATTGACTAGACTCTTTAGAAAAATTAACAAAAGTGATAAAAAGTTAAGAAATAAATGCAACAGAAGCGACCGAAAAGGGCCCAAAACCCGGTGCTAAGTGCAGTCATCCTTTGTTACCTTGTTCCAAAGAATTTCGATTTCACACATCAAATATTTACATAATATACGGTACATAAGTAATTGAATTCTACTAATTCAGACTTTCAAATTTTAATTCTAATGAATGTTTATACAATGCAACAGAGAGAAATGCGTACAGTGAGGTTGAATCCGAGTGTTTTCGCTCCAATCCCTTCTTCATGCTGAGAGGTTTTGCCCCGAATACATGTTCGCGCCGAGTGGATTGACCCGGAGTGGATTCGCTATATTCCGATTGCCGGGCGCTTATTTGATCTCAGTACGTTAATGACGAGCAGTTAAATTAAACTTGATGATGGGAGGGAAAAGCCGATCATTTGGCATGTCTGTCAAAAAATATCACTCTACCAAGTTTTGCCATGGCTAGCTATATCTATTGCGGTTAAACTTTGTAGACTTTTTTTTAGACTTAAAGGGACTTAGACACGATTTGAGCTCAAATTTTTAAATTTTATTTTTCCAATTTAAATGTTTAGAATAGTTAATATGGGTATTATTAATGCATTGTCAAAATTTGAAAGTCAAATACTGAGATATATGCAAGATACAGAGTTTGAAATTCTTTGTTTTGTAAACAAAGTTCGAGCCTTGTTATTGTTTACACGTGTTTTATTGGTATAAGTTTCAATCAAATGTTGCTTTTTTCTGTTGATAATATTATTTATGAACAAATTGAACCAGTTTACCTTGTTTGCCACGAGTTATTTTGTCAAAGAAATGGCAATTCCATACTTTACATTATTTGTGAACAAATATAAGACTCGAGCTTTGTTTACATAACAATGATTTCTTACCTTAGTATCTCTCTTATAACTTGACTTTTAACATTCAAATATTGGTCAATCATTCCAAATGTGCAAGTAAACCATTTTTATACATAAATAATGAAAAATAAAATTTTGATATAAAATCATGTCCAAGTCCCTTAAATTATTCATAAAATTTATGGCTAGCTCTATCGATCCATTGCGGTAAAAATGTAATTATTTTTTTAAACTTAATTATCCATAAAATTTATTGATATTTTTTAAAATAAATTTAATCATATTTAAGTTTATATTCACCAGTAGTGGGACTTACATATAAAATATTTGTATTTAGTAGTTATATGGATTTTTGTTCATGACCCTCGGGGGTAGGGTGGGGCCACCATGAGGGGTTGAATTTTAACGTAGAAATATATAGAATAAATCTTTAAAAAATCTTCTTCTCAGAAACTGTTAGGTCAGGATAGCTTAAACTTATGTTGAAGCATCCTCAGGTAGTGTAGATTCAAAGTTGTGAAAATCATGACCCCCAGGGGTAGGGTGGGGCCACAATGGGGGTTGAATTTTAACATAGGAGTTTATAGAGTAAATCTTAAAAAATTTTCTTCTCAATAACCATTTGGCCAGGAAAGCTGAAACTTATGTGGAAGCATTCTCAGATAGTGTAGATTCAAAGTTGTGAAAATCATGACCCTCTGGGGTAGGGTGGGGCCACCATGGGGGGTTGAATTTAAACATAGAAATATATAGAGTAAATCTTTAAAAATCTTCTTCTCAGAAACTGTTAGGCCAGGATAGCTTAAATTTATGTTGAAGCATCCTCAGGTAGTGTAGATTCAAAGTTGTGAACATCATGACCCCCAGGGGTAGGGTGGGGCCACAATGGGGGTTGAATTTTAACATAGGAGTTTATAGAGTTAATCTTTAAAAATTTTCTTCTCAAGAACCATTTGGCCATAAAAGCTGATCCTTAAGTGAAAGCATTCTCAGGTACTGAAAATTCAATGTTGTGAAAATCATGACCATCAGGGGTAGGGTGAGGCCACAATGGGGGTCGAATTTTTACATAGGGATATATATTAAGAGTATATCTTTAAAATCTTCATCTCAAGAACCATTTGGCCAGGAAAGCTGAAACTAATGTGGAAGCAGTTTCTGATAGTGTAGATTCAAAGTTGTGAAAATCATGACCGCAGGGGGTAGGGTGGGGCCACAATGGGGGTCGACTTTTTACATAGGAATATATATAGAGTAAAGCTTTAAAAATTTTCCTCTCATAAACCATTAGACCAGGAAAGCTTATACTTGTGTAGAAGCATTCTCAGGTAGTGAAGATTCAAAGTTGAGAAAATCATGACCCTTGAGGGTAGGGTGGGGCCACAATGGGGGTCGACTTTTTACATAGGAATATATAGAGTAAAGCTTTAAAAATTTTCTTCTCATAAACCATTAGACCAGGAAAGCTTATACTTGTGTAGAAGCATTCTCAGGTAGTGTAGATTCAAAGTTGTGAAAATCATGACCCCCAGGGGTAGGGTGGGGCCACAATGGGGGTTGAATTTTAACATAGGAGTTTATAGAGTAAATCTTTAAAAATTTTCTTCTCAAGAACCATTTGGCCATAAAAGCTGAAACTTATGTGGAAGCAGTCTCAGATAGTGTAGATTCAAAGTTGTGAAAATCATGACCCCCGGGGGTGGGGTGGGGCCACAATGGGGGTCAACTTTTTACCTAGGAATATATAGAGTAAAGCTTTAAAAATTTTTTTCTCATAAACCATTAGACCAGGAAAACTTAAACTTGTGTAGAAGCATCCTCAGGTCGTAAAGATTCAAAGTTGAAAAAATCATGACCCTTGGGGGTAGGGTGGGGCCACCATGGGGGGTTTAATTTTAACATAGAAATATATAGAGTAAATCTTTACAAAATCTTTTTCTCAGAAACTGTTAGGCCAGGATAGCTAAAACTTATGTTGAAGCATCCTCAGGTAGTGTAGATTCAAAGTTGTGAAAATCATGACCCCCAGGGGTAGGGTGGGGCCACAATGGGGGTTGAATTTTAACATAGGAGTTTATAGAGTAAATCTTTAAAAATTTTCTTCTCAAGAACCATTTGGCCATAAAAGCTGATCCTTAAGTAAAAGCATTCTCAGGTATTGAAAATTCAAGGTTGTGAAAATCATGACCCTCGGGGGTAGGGTGGGGCCACAATGGGGGTCGAATTTTTACATAGGAATATGTAGAGTAAAGCTTTAAAAATCTTCTCAGAAACCATTAGGCCAGGAAAGCTTAAACTTGTGTAGAAGCATCCTCAGGTAGTGTAGATTCAAAGTTTTGAAAATCATGACCCCTGGGGTTAGGGTGGGGCCACAATCGGGGTTGAATTTTAACATAGGAGTTTATAGAGTAAATCTTTAAAAATCTTCTTCTCAGAAACTGTTAGGCCAGGAAAACTTAAACTTATGTGGAAGCATACTCAGGTAGTGAAGATTCAAAGTTGTAAAAATCATGACCCTCGGGGGTAGGATGGGGCCACAATGGGGGTCGACTTTTTACATAGGAATATATAGAGTAAATCTTTAAAATCCTTTAATTTTTTCAAAAAAACCATTTGCCTAGAAAAGCTGTAACTCTAGTGAAAGCAACTTCAGATAGTGTAGATTTAAATTTGTTCAAAACAAAATCTTTAGGAGTAGAGTGGGGCCACGTTGGGGATCCAGTTGTACAAAGGAAAACATTTTAATTATTCACAAAAACTGAAATGTTATTATATATGCTTTTACTTATATTCAAGCATTTTTACATATTGCTAATTCTTTAAAATTGTTTAAACTTTTGCCCCTGGACGATTATTGGGCCTCACAAGGGGTTCAGAGTTTGATGTAGGTTTATATCCTGTATATAAACAATTGGTTAGGGTCTTTTTGAGAACTGCAATGCTGAATGTGATATGACTATAAAATCATCAGGTTAGAAAAAGGACTTGATTATAAATATAAGAATATTCAGGAAGAAGGAACTTATTTTTTTTATACAGGATCAACATGTATTATACCACATTGTCCAGATATTTTGTATTATGACTCCATTAAGCTGATTTTATCATGCCTATTGTTGCTCAGGTGAGCGATGTGGCCATGGGCCTCTTGTTTCTCATTTAAACCATGAGCGCATGTTTGTCTATTAATCTCTCTTTGACATAACTTTGATAATGCAAATACAGTCAAAACTGCCGAAGCGGTCACCCCTATTAAGCAGTCACCTTTCGTATGCGGTCATTTTATTTCCTCCCGATGAAAAATCCTATATAATTGCACTCTAAAGAGCGGTCACCTGTCTAACGCGGTCAGCGGTCATCGTATTTTGATCCGAAACTGTACAGTTGACATGCATTAGGCGGTCATTTTGATCGGTCACATGATTTACACCCGGGGATTTTAAACATGGCTTCCGAATGTCGGTAATAAATGTTAACAATAATTATACGCCTGAGGCGAGAGAAACCAAATTAATCGATGTATTTATAATACATAACTGGCAGATCAGATACGAAAGGGAATCAAGTGAATTGTTCAAACGTGTATTAACAATGTTTGTTTTATAAACATGAATGAAATAGGTGTCAAAAATGTCCGTGGCGAGGCAAGAGAAAATTGCTCGATTTATTACCGTCCGGTAATATGATTTTGAGTTCAGATACGGCCGGTTAAAAAATAAATTGTTCATTTGTATTAACAGTGTTTGTTTTCTAAATATACGGTACTCATGAAAATAGTTAGTGTTATTATTGTGAAAATGTCAGCGACAAGGCTTTACCACGTAATGACTTTTTTCAATAATTAAAAAAAAATTAAACAATTGCATGCACAATGCATTGTTATGAAGTTGTACTTATTTATAAATAAAATAGATACTATAAAAAACACCAAATCAATTACTTTATCTATCATTTTGATACATCGTGCTAAACATTAAGTATATAATTAAAATAAAATCCAATAATTGTTTTAATAAGGTATAAAATGTTGGCAAATCATAAGCCTCTATTCAAAGGTCACCTCTGTTAAGAGGACACTTTGGGTGCCTCCCGCAGGTGACTGCTTAATACAAGTTTGACTGTATACAACTACTGTTAAACGGAGAACAATAGACAAACATGCGCTGACTATGTATAAAGTCAGTATAAAAGTGGGCGTCCTCATTATAGTATGGAGATACAAGAAATCGTGATGACCTCCGCCTATGAAAACAAATTCGTACTTCACTTTTATTTAACGCAATTACGTAAAGTTGCAGTTTAGATGTTGACTATTTCTGCAATTGAAAGAAAAATGCATCTTTTAAAGGTTTATTTTCTCGCAAATATCGCATGTCATTAAGTGCAGTCATCCTTTACCTGTATCTCGCACAATTAAATCGTATTACGTAAACATCAACTCGTATGAAAACTAATTCGTGTAGTTTATAATTTATCTTTATTTCTTTTACACTTAATTTTCTTTAACTAATGATAGAAATTAATATTATAACATTAAGTTTGTAATTGGTGTACAGATCCTATCATATCGTTTACTCCTAAAAATAAAACAGCACAGGGCTACTCTTCATGACGTTTTTCAATAAAACACAAACATATTGTAATACAAATTAAAGCAATACGTTTTCTTAATTCTAATCTTAAAAATTAATTTTGATTTTGCGTGATAAATGGTGTATCATGAAAATTAAGTAAGTTAGTGATCGTCTGTGTATCTGATCAGAATCATGCTGTCGTTTGTCAACAATAATGTTGCTACCACTGTATATACAACTTTGGAAAAATTTAACATGGCATAAAATAGACAACCGAGCTTTAGAGTCGTGAGAAATAAATCTATGAAATTATTTTAAGACTTGTTTATTGAAGCTTAAATCTGATTAGCTAATATTTTTATGTTTATTCATGTTTTTAGATCTTGTTAAGCATATCATAGAAGAGTGGTTTTACAAGTCTAATTTTAATTAGATTGTACACACACTCACAAAAGATTGCTCGTTTAAAAGAAATCTAAATTGTAGTTGAAATGTACTGAATCCATTTGGAGATAAAGATGCAGAAATTATCCTCTAAGTTTGTCTCAGTTTAATGTCACCTTCACTATGGTAGGTTTAGGAAAATATTACCCCTGCGAGATGATCAAGAACAATTCATGATTTTCTCTTGAATAATTCATGAATTATATTCATGAAATGTTCATGAAGAGTTCATGAGGATCCCATGAACTTATTATTGGACATTTTAAAGTCATGAATTTTTGTTCATGAGAAAATGTTGATGAATATTCATGAACAAACTTTTTCATGAATAATTCATGAACAGTTATATTCATGAAGATTCATCATTTAATGAATGTCCAATAATAAGTTCATAGGATCTTCATGAACTGTTCATGAATAATTTTAATGAATCTTCATGGACTGTTCATGAATAAAATTATGAAATTTATTCAGGAATAATTCATAAATAAAATTCATGAACTATTCATGAAAATTTTTACCTACTACATTTTGTATATAAAAAGGTAAAATCTCATATAAAAATGACTATAAAATACTTTATTATAATTGAAGAATAATGAGACAATATCTAAAGTATCACATAATATTCCTATGTACTGACTATCACTTTAAATAATCAGCAAGTTTAATAAAGTTTGCAAAACAACAGGTAACGATATCAGTACTGAACTCATTAGCTTTAAAGAAATGTTACAATATTAGAAATTGATATCCCAATATGCGATGATTTGAAATATATGTGACATAAGAATATGATAACTAGTTGCTAACTATCAATATGTCCTTTATGAAATCTTGCTTAGTTGCATTTTCCTTGCCTTTGCTCATATTGATTTCACTTGTATGCCATATATTGCAAGGTGCATTTACTGCATGGTAGGTAAAATGCTCCATCCTTTAAAAAAAAAAATTCTACAAACCCAGAGTAACTTGAGTGTTATTTTTGTCTTGGTGACAATTCTTCTTGGTGGCAATTCTTCCCAGGCTTCACATATGATATAGCTCCTTTGGTGGCAGAAGAGTCGTACCTCTGTACTGTAAAAAATAATATGACAACTAGTAGACTAATTGTTCTCGAACAATTAGAGGTCTTTCCACCTCATTATTTTTATGTTTTGTTTCAATATAATTAATAAAACATTTTCTCTGCGCTACTTTATAAATAAAAGTCAAAAACTGAAATATGCAATTTTTTGTATGTTTGACCTTGACTTGACCTTTGACCTTTATGTCATATTGATTGGTAAATGTCTACATTTCAATTTGAAGTGGTCTGATGGACTCATGATATAAGGTTCCAAAGTTGTAAGCGTTTTTAACAAAATTAAGAAACTTTCGGGGCGATAACTGCTAGAAGGGGGCCTCGGGCCCTTTCTGTATTAATACATTGAAGGAGCCCCTAAATGTACTGATTACATTAGAAAAAATTTCATGTCTCTACCTTTAACGGTTTATGAGAAGTAGCGATAACAAGCATTTTGTACTATAGGGGCAATAACTCTTTAATTGTTTTAATGTAGGGGCTGAAGAGTATATTTTGAAATGTCTCAAGAAATCCTACTACATTCATGAAAAAGTTTTTCTCTAACAAACTGAACATAAGAGATCTAAAAACTCATAAATTAACAGATTTCCAAATGACCTTGACCTTTGACCTTTGTGTCATTTTGTTCGGGAAGGTAGATGCTCCCATCCGAAGTGGTTCGAAGTCTTTACGGTAAATAATAAAAAAGATAGAAGTGATTTTATAGAATTTTGAATACTTTCAGGGCAATAACTAATAGAAGGGGGCCTCAGATCCTTTCGGTATGAATAGATTGAAGAACCCTCTAAGTGTACTGAAGACATTGGTAAAAGTTCCAAGTCTCTATCTCTTATGGTTTCAGAGGAGTAGCGATAACAAGCATTTTGTTCAATAGGGGCAATGACTCTGTAATTATTCAAAGGTATGAGCCAAGGGGCTATATTTTAGAATGTCTTAAGATGTCCTACTACATCCGTTAAAAAGTTTTTCTCTACCACCCTTAACAAAAGAGATCTAAAAACTCATTAATTAACATATTTCCAAATGACCTTGACCTTTGACCTTTATGTCATTTTGTTTGGCCAAGGTAGACGCTTCCATCCCAAGTGGTCCGAAATCTCTATGATAAATAATAAAAAAGTTGGAAGTGATTTTATGGAAATTCAAATACTTTTAGGGGCAATAACTGATAGAAGGGGGTCTTGGATCCTTTCGGTATTAGTAGATTGAAGAACCCTCTAAGTCTACTGAAGAATTGGTAAAAGTTCCAAGTCTCTATCTCTTATGGTTTCAGAGGAGAAGGAATAACAAGCTTTTCGTATACAAGGGCAATAACTTTGTAAGTTCTTGGGGTCATTAGGCACAGGGTCATTTGGTATCATAACTTTAAATGTTCAGTCGCATAAAGAAAAATTTGTTTCAATATCTCTTGAAATAAAAAAGTTTTCCCGTGGAAAATAGAGGAGAAAAATAATAATAAACTAGTAGACTAATTGTTCTCGAACAATTAGAGGTCTTTCCACCTATATTATTTTTTATGTTTTGTTTCAATATAATTTATTCAACGTTTTATTTGCGTTACTGAATAAAAAAAGGTTAAAAACTTAAATATGCTATTTTTTTATGGTTTGACCTTGACCTTTGACCTTTATGTAATTTTGTTCAGACAAGGTAGACGCTTCTATCACAAGTAGTCCGAAGTCTTTACGATAAATAATAAAAAAGTTGGAAGTCATTTTATAGAATATTGAATTCTTTCAGGGGCAATAACTACTAGAAGGGGGCCTCGGATCCTTTCGGTATAAATAGATAGAAGAACCCTCTAAGTGTACTGAAGACATTGGTAAAAGTTCCAAGTCACTATCTCTTATGGTTTTAGAGGAGTAGCGATAACAAGCATTTCGTACAATAGGGGCAATAACTCTGTAATAATTCAAAGGTATGAACTAAGGGGCTATATATTAAAATGTCTTAAGATGTCCTACTACATCCATGAAAAAGTTTTTCTCTACCACCCTTAACAAAAGAGATCTAAAAACTCATTAATTAACAGATTTCCAAATGACCTTGACCTTTGACCTTTATGTCATTTTGTTCGGCCAAGGTAGACGCTTCTATCCCAAGTGGTCCGAAGTTTCTACGATAAATAATAAAAAAGTTGGAAGTGATTTTATAGAAATTGAAATAGTTTCAGGAGCAATAACTACTAGAAGGGGGGCTCAGATCCTTTCGGTATGTATAGATTGAAGAACCCTCTAAGTTTACTGAAGACATTGATAAAAGTTCCAAGTCTCTATCTCTTATGGTTTCAGAGGAGTAGCGATAACAATCATTTTGTACACAAGGGCAATAACTTTGGAAGTTCTGGGAGTTATTAAGCAAAGGGTCATTTGGTACCATATCTTTTTATGATCAATAACATAAAGAAAAAATTGTTTCAATATCTCTTGAAATAAAAAAGCTGTCCCTGGAAAAAAAGAGAAGAAAAAAAATAATAACTAGTAGACTAATTGTTCTCGAACAATTAGAGGTCTTTCCACCTATATTATTTTTTATGTTTTGTTTCAATATAATTTATTAAACATTTTATCTGCGTTACTTAATAAAAAATGTTAAAAACTTAAATATGCTATTTATTTTTTTTTTTGACCTTGACCTTTGACCTTTATGTCATTTTGTTCGGACAAGGTAGACGCTTCCATCCCAAGTGGTCCTAAGTCTTTACGATAAATAATAAAGAAGTTGGAAGTGATTTTATAGAATATTGAATACTTTCAGGGGCAATAACTGCTAGAAGGGGGCCTCGGATCCTTTCCGTATACATAGGTTAAAGAACCCTCTAAGTGTAATGAAGACATTGGTAAAAGTTCCAAGTCACTATCTCTTATGGTTTTAGAGGAGTAGAGATAACAAGCATTTCGTACAATAGGGGCAATAACTCTGTAATTATTCAAAGGTATGAGACAAGGGGCTATATTTTTAAATGTCTTAAGATGTCCTACTACATCTATGAAAAAGTTTTTCTCTACCACCCTAAACAAAAGAGATCTAAAAACTCATTAATTAACAGATTTCCAAATGACCTTGACCTTTGACCTTTATGTCATTTTGTTTGGCCAAGGTATACGCTTCCATCCCAAGTGGTCCGAAGTCTCTATGATAAATAATAAAAAAGTTGGAAGTGATTTTATGGAAATTCAAATACTTTCAGGGGCAATAACTAATAGAAGGGGGGCCCAGATCCTTTGGGTATTAGTAGATTGAAGAACCCTCTAAGTGTACTGAAGACATTGGTAAAAGTTCCAATTTTCTATCTCTTATGGTTTTAGAGGAGTAGCGATAACAAGCTTTTTGTATGCAAGGGCAATAACTTTTTAAGTTCTTGGGGTCATTAGGCACAGGGTCACTTGGTATCATAAGTTTTAATGTTCAATCACATAAAGAAAAAATTGTTCCAATATCTCTTGAAATAAAAAAGTTTTCCCGTGGAAAATAGAAAAGAAAAATAAAAATAACTAGTAGACTAATTGTTCTCGAACAATTAGAGGTCTTTCCACCTCATTATTTTGTTATGTATTGTTGCAATATAATCAAGAAAACATTTTCTCTTCGTTAAATAATAAAAAAAAAAAAGTCAAAAACTTAAATATGTAAAAAAAAAAATGTGTTTGACCTTGACCTTTGACCTTTATGTCCATATTGACTGGTAAAGGTCAACATTTCAATTTGAAGTGGTCTGATGTCCCTACGATGTAAGATTCAAAAGTTGTTAGTGTTTTTAACAAAATAAAGAAACTTTCAGGGGCGATAACTGCTCGAAGGGGGACTCGGGACCTTTCGGTATGAATAGATTGAAGAAGCGCCTAAATGTACTGAATACATTAGTAAAAGTTTCAAGTCTCTACTTCTTATGGTTTAAGAGAAGTAGCGATAACAAGCATTTCGCACAATAGGGGCAATAACTCTGTAATTATTCAAAGGTATGAGCCAAGGGGCTGTATTTTAAAATGCCTTAAGATGTCCTACTACATCCATGAAACACTGTTTCTGTACCACCCTTAACAAAAGAGATCTAAAAACTCATTAATTAACAAATTTCCAAATGACCTTGACCTTTGACTTTTATGTTATTTTGTTCGGCCAAGGAAGACGCTTCTATCCCAAGTGGTCCGAAGTCTCTATGATAAATAATAAAAAAGTTGGAAGTGATTTTATGGAAATTCAAATACTTTCAGGGGCAATAACTGATAGAAGGGGGTCTCGGATCCTTTCGGTATTAGTAGATTGAAGAACCCTCTAAGTGTACTGAAGACATTGGTAAAAGTTCCAAGTCTCTATCTCTTATGGTTTCAGAGGAGTAGCGATAACAAGCTTTTCGTATACAAGGGCAATAACTTTGTAAGTTCTTGGGGTCATTAGGCACAGGGTCATTTGGTATCATAACTTTAAATATACAATTACATAAAGAAAAATTTGTTTCAATATCTCTTGAAATAAAAAAGTTTTCTCGTGGAAAATAGAGGAGAAAAATAATAATAAACTAGTAGACTAATTGTTCTCGAACAATTAGAGGTCTTTCCACCTCTATTATTTTTTAAGTTTTGTTTCAATATAATTTATTTAACATTTTCTCTGCGTTCCTTAATAAAAAAATGTTAAAAACTTAAATATGCTATTTATTTATTATTTTTTTTGGTTTGACCTTGACCTTTGACCTTTATGTCATTTTGTTCGGACAAGGTAGACGCTTAAATACCAAGTGGTCCTAAGTCTTTACGATAAATAATAAAGAAGTTGGAAGTGATTTTATAGAATATTGAATACTTTCAGGGGCAATAACTGCTAGAAGGGGGCCTCGGATCCTTTCCGTATAAATAGGTTAAAGAACCCTCTAAGTGTAATGAAGACATTGGTAAAGTTCCAAGTTACTATCTCTTATGGTTTTAGAGGAGTAGAGATAACAAGCATTTCGTACAATAGGGGCAATAACTCTATAATTATTCAAAGGTAGAAGACAAGGGGCTACATTTTTAAATGTCTTAAGATGTCTTACTACATCTGTGAAAAAGTTTTTGTCTACCACCCTAAACAAAGGAGATCTAAAAACTCATTAATTAACAGATTTCCAAATGACCTTGACCTTTGACCTTTATGTCATTTTGTTCGGCCAAGGTAGACGCTTCCATCCCAAGTGGTCCGAAGTCTCTATGATTAATAATAAAAAAGTTGGAAGTGATTTTATGGAAATTTAAATACTTTCAGGGGCAATAACTACTAGAAGGGGGCCTCAAATCCTTTCGGTATGAATAGATTGAAGAACCCTCTAAGTGTACTGAAGACATTGGTAAAAGTTCCAAGTCTCTATCTCTTATGGTTTCAGAGGAGTAGCGATAACAAGCTTTTCGTACACAAGGGCAATAACTGTGTAAGTTCTGGGAGTTATTATGCAAAGGGTCATTTGGTACCATAACTTTTTATGGTCAATAACATAAAGAAAAAATTGTTTCAATATCTCTTGATATAAAAAAGCTGTCCCTTGAAAAAAAGAGAAGAAAAAAAATAATAATAACTAGTAGACTAATTGTTCTCGAACAATTAGAGGTCTTTCCACCTCATTATTTTTATGTTGATAATAATTTTGTTACAATTCACTTAATGACATTTTTTCTCTGCGTTATTTCATTAAAAATTGTCAGAAGATTAAGATTTCAAATTTTTTTTTTCTTTGACCTTGACCTTTGACCTTTATGTCATTTTGTTGGGCCAAGGTAGACACATCCATCCCAAGTGGTCCGACGTCTCTATGATAAATAATAAAAAAGTTGGAAGTGATTTTATAGAATATTGAATACTTTCAGGGGCAATAACTGCTAGAAGGGGGCCTCGGATCATTTCGGTGTAAATAGATTGAAGAACCCTCTAAGTGTACTGAAGCCATTGGTAAAAGTTCCTAGTCTCTATCTCTTTTGGTTTCAGAGTAGTAGCGATAACAAGCATTTCGTGCAATAGGGGCAATAACTCTGTAATTATTCAAAGGTATGAGCCAAGGGGCTATATTTTAAAATGTCTTAAGATGTCCTACTATATCAATGAAAAAGTTTTTCTCTAGCACCCTAAACAAAGGAGATCTATAAACTCATTAATTAACAGATTTTTAAATGACCTTGACCTTTGACCTTTATGTCATTTTGTTCGGCCAAAGTAGACGCTTCTATCCCAAGTGGTCCGAAGTCTCTACGATAAATAATAAAAAAGTTGGAAGTGATTTTATAGAAATTGAAATACTTTCAGGGGCAATAACTACTACAAGGGGGCTTCGGATCCTTTCGGTATTACTAGATTGAAGAACCCACTAAGTGTACTGAAGACATTGGTAAAAGTTTCAGGTCTCTATCTCTTATGGTTTCAGAGGAGTAGCGATAACAAGCTTTTCGTACACAAGGGCAATAACTTTGTAAGTTTTGGGAGTTATTAAGCAAAGGGTCATTTGGTACCATAACTTTTTATGGTCAATAACATAAAGAAAAAATTGTTTCAATATTTCTTGAAATAAAAAAGCTGTCCCTGGAAAAAAAGAGAAGAAAAAAAAAAATAATAATAATAATAATAATAACTAGTAGACTAATTGTTCTCGAACAATTAGAGGTCTTTCCACCTATATTATTTTTTATGTTTTGTTCAAAATTTATTAATTAAACATTTTCTCTGCGTTACTTAATAAAAAAAGGTTAAAAACTTAAATATGCTATTTTTTATGGTTTGACCTTGACCTTTGACCTTTATGTCATTTTGTTCGGACTAGGTAGACGCTTCCATCCCAAGTGGTCCGAAGTCTCTACGATAAATAATAAAAAAGTTGGAAGTGATTTTATATAAATTTAAATACTTTCAGGGGCAATAACTACTAGAAGGGGGCCTCAGATCCTTTCGGTATGAATAGATTGAAGAACCCTCTAAGTGTAATGAAGACATTGGTAAAAGATCCAAGTCTCTATCTCTTATGGTTTTAGAGGAGTGGCGATAACAAGCATTTCGTACATTAGGAGCAATAACTCTGTAATTATTCAAAGGTATGAGATAAGGGGCTACATATTGAAATGACTTAAGATGTCCTACTACATCCATGAAAAAGTTTTTCTCTACCACCCTTAACAAAAGAGATCTAAAAACTCATTAATTAACAGATTTCTAAATGACCTTGACCTTTGACCTTTATGTCATTTTGTTCGGCCAAGGTAGACGCTTCCATCCCAAGTAGTCCGAAGTCTCTACGATAAATAATAAAAAAGTTGGAAGTGATTTTATGGAAATTCAAATACTTTCAGGGGCAATAACTATTATAAGGGGGTCTCGGAGCCTTTCGGTTTTAGTAGATTGAAGAACCCTCTAAGTGTACTGAAGACATTGGTAAAAGTTCCAAGTCTCTATCTCTTATGGTTTCAGAGGAGTAGCGATAACAAGCATTTCGTACACAAGGGCAATAACTTTGTAAGTTCTGGGGGTTTCTAAGCAAAGGGTCATTTGGTGCCATAACTTTTTATGGTCAATAACATAAAGAAAAAATTATTTCAATATCTCTTGAAATAAAAAAGCTGTCCCTGGAAAAAAAGAGAAGAAAAAAAATAATAATAATAATAAAAAACATAAGAAATACAAAAGGTCTTTCACCTGAAAGGTGGAAAGACCTAATAATAATAAAAAACATAAGAAATACAAAAGGTCTTTCACCTGAAAGGTGGAAAGACCTAATAATAACTAGTAGACTAATTGTTCTCGAACAATTAGAGGTCTTTCCACCTCATTATTTTTTATGTTTTGTTTCAATATAATTAATAAAACATTTTCTCTCTGCGTTACTTTATAAAAAAAAGTCAAAAACTGAAATATATAATTTTTTTTGTTTGACCTTGACCTTTGACCTTTATGTCATATTGACTGGTAAAGATCAACATTTCAATTTCAAGTGGTCTGATGGCCCTACGATGTAAGGTTCAAAAGTTGTAAGTGTTTTTAACGAATTAAGAAACTTTCAGGGGCGATAACTGCTACAAAGGGGCTCGGGCCCTTTCGGTATGAATAGATTGGAGGAGCCCCTAGATGTACTGAATACATTAGTAAATGTTTCAAGTCTCTACCTCTTATGGTTTATGAGAAGTAGCGATAACAAGCATTTTGTACAATAGGGGCAATAACTCTATAATTGTTTCAATGTAGGGGCTGAAGGGTTATATTTTGAAATGTCTTAAGAAGCCCTACTATATCCATGAAAAAGTTTTTCTCTACCACCCTAAACAAAAGAGATCTAAAAACTCATTAATTAACAGATTTCCAAATGACCTTGACCTTTGACCTTTATATCATTTTGTTCGGCCAAGGTAGACGCTTCCATCCCAAGTGGTCCGAAGTCTTTCCGATAAATAATAAAAAAGTTGGAAGCGATTTTATAGAAATTTAAATACTTTCAGGGGCAATAACTACTAGAAGGGGGCCTCAAATCCTTTCGGTATGAATAGATTGAAGAACCCTCTAAGTGTACTGAAGACATTGGTAAAAGTTCCAAGTCTCTATCTCTTATGGTTTCAGAGGAGTAGCGATAACAAGCTTTTCGTACACAAGGGCAATAACTGTGTAAGTTCTGGGAGTTATTATGCAAAGGGTCATTTGGTACCATAACTTTTTATGGTCAATAACATAAAGAAAAAATTGTTTCAATATCTCTTGAAATAAAAAAGCTGTCCCTGGAAAAAAAGAGAAGAAAAAAAATAATAACTAGTAGACTAATTGTTCTCGAACAATTAGAGGTCTTTCCACCTATATTATTTTTTTTTTTTGTTTTGTTTCAATATAATTAATTAAACATTTTCTCTGCGTTACTTTATAGAAAAAGGTTTAAAACTTAAATATGCTATTTTATTTTTTTTATTATTTAACCTTGACCTTTGACCTTTATGCCATTTTGTTTGGACAAGGTAGACGCTTCCATCTCAAGTGGTCCGAAGTCATTACGATAAATAATAAAAAAGTTGGAAGTGATTTTATAGCATATTGAATACTTTCAGAGGCAATAACTACTAGAAGGGGGACTCGGATCCTTTTGGTATATATAGATTAAAGAACCCTCTAAGTGTAATGAAGACATTGGTAAAAGTTCCAAGTCACTATCTCTTATGGTTTTAGAGGAGTAGCGATAACAATCATTTCGTACAAAAGGGGCAATAACTCTGTAATTATTCAAAGGTATGAGCCAAGGGGCTATATTTTAAAATGTCTTAAGATGTCCTACTAGATCTATGAACAAGTTTTTCTCTACCACCCTTAACAAAAAAGATATAATATTTCATTAATTAACAGATTTCCAAATGACCTTGACCTTTGACCTTTATGTCATTTTGTTCGGCCAAGGTAGACGCTTCCATCCCAAGTGGTCCGAAGTCTCTACGATAAATAATAAAAAAGTTGGAAGTGATTTTATAGAAATTGAAATACTTTCAGGGGCAATAACTACTAGAAGGGGGGCTCAGATCCTTTCGGTATGAATAGATTGAAGAACCCTCTAAGTTTACTGAAGACATTGATAAAAGTTCCAAGTCTCTATCTCTTATGGTTTCAGAGGAGTAGCGATAACAATCATTTTGTACACAAGGGCAATAACTTTGGAAGTTCTGGGAGTTATCAAGCAAAGGGTCATTTGGTACCATAACTTTTTATGATCAATAACATAAAGAAAAAAATGTTTCAATATCTCTTGAAATAAAAAAGCTGTCCCTGGAAAAAAAGAGAAGATAAAAAATAATAATAATAAAAAACATAAAGAAAACAAAAGGTCTTTCACCTGAAAGGTGGAAAGACCTAATAACTAGTAGACTAATTGTTCTCGAACAATTAGAGGTCTTTCCACCTCATTATTTTTTATGTTTTGTTTCAATATAATTAATAAAACATTTTCTCTTCGTTACTTTATAAAAAAAAGTCAAAACTGAAATATGCAATTTTTTTGGTTTGACCTTGACCTTTGACCTTTATGTCATATTGACTGGTAAAGGTCAACATTTCAATTTCAAGTGGTCTGATGGCCCTACGATGTAAGGTTCAAAAGTTGTAAGTGTTTTTAACGAAATTAAGAAACTTTCAGGGGCGATAACTGCTACAAGGGGGGCTAGGGCCCTTTTGGTATGAATAGATTGAAGAAGCCCCTAGCTGTACTGAATACATTAGTAAATGTTTCAAGTCTCTACCTCTTATGGTTTATGAGAAGTAGCGATAACAAGCATTTTGTACAATAGGGGCAATAACTCTATAATTGTTTCAATGTAGGGGCTGAAGGTTTATATTTTGAAATGCCTTAAGAAGCCCTACTATATCCATGAAAAAGTTTTTCTCTACCACCCTAAACAAAAAAGATCTAAAAACTCATTAATTAACAGATTTCCAAATGACCTTGACCTTTGACCTTTATGTCATTTTGTTCGGCCAAGGTAGACGCTTCCATCCCAAGTAGTCCGAAGTCTTTACGATAAATAATAAAAAAGTTGGAAGTGATTTTATAGAAATTGAAATACATTCAGGGGCAATAACTACTATAAGGGGGCCTCAGATCCTTTCGGTATGCGTAGATTGAAGAACCCTCTAAGTGTACTGAAGACATCGGTAAAAGTTCCAAGTCTCTATCTCTTATGGTTTCAGAGGAGTAGCGATAACAAGCATTTCGTACACAAGGGCAATAACTTTGTAAGTACTGGGAGTTATTAGGCAAAGGGTCATTTGGTACCATAACTTTTTATGGTGAATAACATAAAGAAAAAATTGTTTCAATATCTCTTGAAATAAAAAAGCTGTCCCTGGAAAAAAAGAGAAGAAAAAAAATAATAATAATAACTAGTAGACTAATTGTTCTCGAACAATTAGAGGTCTTTCCACCTTTGTTTTTTTTATGTTTTGTTTCAATATAATTAATTAAACATGTTATCTGCGTTACTGAATAAAAAAAGGTTAAAAACTTAAATGTGCTATTTTTTTTTTTTGGTTTGACCTTGACCTATGACCTTTATGTTATTTTGTTCGGCATGGGTAGACGCTTTCATCCCAGGTGGTCCGAAGTCTCTACGATAAATAATAAAAAAGTTGGAAGTGATTTTATAGAATATTGAATACTTTCAGGGGCAATAACTGCTAGAAGGGGGCCTCGGATCCTTTCGGTATGTATAGATTAAAGAACCCTCTAAGTTTACTGAAGACATTGGTAAAAGTTCCAAGTCACTATCTCTTATGGTTTCAGAGGAGTAGCGATAAGAAGCATTTCGTACAATAGGGGCAATAACTCTGTAATTATTCAAAGGTATGAGCCACGGGGCTAAATTTTAAAATGTCTTAAGATGTCCTACTACATCCATGAAAAAGTTTTTCTCTACCAC